>JANHFX010022032.1:92436-104489 GCA_027560015.1 Chloroceryle amazona | reverse complement strand
TTCCCCCCGCCAATATCACTTGTGTCCTCTCCTTCTGTCCGATGACAGGAGGAGGGGGGGTCCTCCACTACTTGTAGGGCCTCCTCCTGCAGCCTTGGCCTCAGCGTGTGACTCCACCAGTCTATCTCACTTCCACATTCTCTAATTGTCCAATCACTCTACCTCCTCCCTTAGTTCAACCACATCATTTATTTGCTCACAGTTTATGCAAACATTGTCCCTGACTCCTCCCATTTCAAACGCCAGGCTCAGGCATGAGCCACAGAGACCTGCACGGCTGCGTGACTGCGTGGGAGTTCTCTGCGGGTTCCTTCACCCTCATTGCGACTCTTTGCAGTGTTGTGACCATATTTCATAATTCCCTGCCTGGGAGGGAACCAACCCTCCTGGTGAGAGTTCTGGTCTAGTCCTGGGACTGCTGCTCTCTCTGCCCACTCTCTCTCAGCTTCCCTGTCCTGAGAAAGCCCCACTTCAACCCCCCTCAGTAATTAAATTAAATGGGACAGCTCTTCCAGTTGTCGCTCTCTGCCGTATCTGGCTTTTTCTGGCTCGTGCCTGCCCTATCGCCCTCCCCAGTGCAGATTCCCCCCCCAAGAGCTGGTCGCTCTGATTAGTGAGCTCACCTTGTGCTCGGCAGAGGCTCAGCACCCTGCCCAACTTGCTGCAAATAGCTACAGCTCCCCGGGACACAACAAGGGCAACAGAGCTGGTGAAGAGTCTAGAGAAGAAGTCTTATGAGGAGAAGCTGAGGAAACCAGGGTTGTTCAGTCTGGAGAAAAGAAGGCTGAGGGGAATCTTATCACAGTCTACAACAAAGAAGATTGCAGAAGACACTGATACAAATTCTGCAAGTAGTAAGTGATAGCACAAGAAGAAGTGGCCTCAAGTTGTACCAGGAGAGGTTTATATTGGACAGTAGGAAACATTTATTCTCCAAAAAGGTTGTCGAGCTTTAGAACAGGCAGCCCAAGGAAGGGGTTGAGACACCACCCCTGAAGGTATTTAAAAGACATGCAAATGTGGAATTTAGGGACATGGTTTGGTGGTGGACTTTGAGGTGCTGGGTTAAAAGTTAATCTTAATCTTAAAGATCTTTTCCAACCTAAATGATTCTATGTTGTCTATGTATCTCAAAGTAATGCACACACTTTTTTCCCCTACTAGGTCTTGTGAAATAACCCAAGCCATCTTGAAAGCTGCATCTTCTGAAGTGAAAAAATAATGAAATAACCGTTTACATCAGAAAGCCCCACTGGGTTCAGCTCAGTGTGTGCAGATTCTGTGTGCGCTAGTACAGTTGATTTAAGATTAGAAAAGACTTCAATGCAGGAAAAAAAAAAACAAACACAAAACCATGTCCTTTGATCCTGTAGGACAATAGGCTACAGTGTTCCCAGGTTACTGTCAGAAAGCAATCTTCTAGAGGCCAGTTAGCTGAAGCAAAAAATAGGTTTCTATAAAACTAAAGTTAGGGAGAAAGTCAGAGTCTCTTGAATTCAATCACTTTTCAAGGTGTTCATCTCAATGGCATCCAAATACAAAGGTGAGAGGTGTGGGGGGAAAATGTGGAATAGCACAGAATAGTTAGTCATTAGGAGGTCACAGAGGGAGGCAGGGTTTTTTGGGGAACAAAATGATAAGTAAACCCTAAAAGTTCAAAGATCAACTCTGGATGGACAATCCGAAGTTATTTCTCTAAACTTTTGGACTATAGTCTTCCATAGAATAAGAAAACAGAACATGCTCCATTGTCTTTTACATAGTATAACTGAGAGTAAAAGAAAGCAGGTATTGGTACCATTACATAGTTGATTTATCTATCTCATCAGGTGGCACATCTCCCGAGAACATACTTTCAAAGAGAACATCCCTTTGGTTTAATAACATGATAGAAATATCTACCACTTTCCAGCTCCAATTGGAACTAGCAAATTCACAGGAAGCAATGAAAATGGACTTTATCAGAGCTACATTTATTTACCCAGCTTTTTTCAAAATCTCACAGCTGGGGAGAAGACAGGCAGAAACATACTTTTTCCAAAACACTTTGTGGAAACTACAGTTTCCACAAAACTCATATAGATCCTGTCTCCCCTTTCTATTACTGTTAACAGGACTATCAGGTTAGAAAGGCAACCAAGCTGGAAGGAAAGAATATTACAAACACCTGAAGTTGACTGAGGGTCAGCGAACAGAGTCTGAGTCAATAGCCCCTACCTTCAGGTAAGCACTGAATCTCATCTTTGCCACATCCTTAGACTATAATATCAGGCCCTGTAGTGTTTGCAGGAGTGGCCTCAAGGCTGTGGCTGAAAACAAGTTTGCTTGTTGGACCATCCCACGTAGCAGTCCCAAGCAAAGCTCCAGGGCGTACGTGCACTGCACAAGCACACATGGACACAGTTATCCAGCAGGTAAATGGGCAGCACCTCTCTCTGCTCAGCCCACTAACTTCCACCCATTTCAGTGTTTCTTGTAGCAACCTCTAGACTATCTTCTCAGGACTCCAGTGCTCTGCTATAAAGGCACGTGGGGTTTGCAGCAGCTAATTACCACAGGCATAAGATGTGCTTGAATTTTAAGAAGATGCTTAATGGCATTCTTGAATTAAAACTCAATCAGTCCTTCCAGCACTGGTTAGGGGCTTGATCTTGCAGTGCATGCTGATTCATGGCTTTGGCTTCATAGAGTTTATTGAAGAATCAGTGCTAATTTCCCACATTTTCAAAATCTTTAGGTATATAAGTGTAGGAATCAATCAGTGTTCTCCTCTTGCCATTATAAATCTTAGCTGCTATCAACATCAAGTGCCAGAAGATGAAAAGAAAATATTTCACACCCAAAACCAAATGCGAATGCCTTTGAGAGGTCAAGGGTGGTGAGGTGTCTATTGTACATGTACATACATAAATCATTGATAGCCAGATTACTTCCCTGCATTGATCACATCATACTTTCCTAGCAGGTAGATTATCTAAGAAAATAATCACTAAATTAACTTGAAGCCACCAGCCTCCCAGCAAGATTAATGATACATAATTTACTTTATGAAAGAAGCAAGCATCCAATAAATTAGAAAATGCACACCACCATCAAAGCAAATTGTTAAGTATCTCCAGCACTCACCTTACTGAGCAGCTGACAAATGGTTTTCACATTCTTTCCATCAAATCAGAAGTATTTTCTTGTCACTCACCCCATTGTATAAGCAAATATCTGCTGACTTTCTGTAAGCATGCTATTTACACCAACTTCATTTCAGGGCCAAAGTGTTTATATTCACACGTGTACATATGCCTATGCAGTAAGAGATCTAAAAGAACCAAGATTCCTTTTGCGGGGCCTTAAGACTTATTTGAATGTGCTTAGGTGTTTCTTACCAAAGTGAAAAATAAATGATCATTCAGTAGCAAGAAGTTAAAAAACCAGCATCAGACCTTGACTTACAGCATGCTGTTCACACCTCCAGGAGCAGCCGTGGCTCTGGAAGTAAGAGTCACCCTTTCAGCTCCTTCCTACATCATAGTTCTTATACTGTCATCTTCTTAGGACTACTGGAGATAGAAATTGATGGGGATTTTTCCTGAATTATTTTTCTTAGGGCTATATTTACCTTTTACATTCATATAGTACATGATTTTTCTATTAGCATCATAAAAACAACCCCACCAAAACTAGTTCACTTCCAGCCCTTAGTGTTTTCAGCCTCTAGCATCCACAATAGTTAAATTTCAGCTTTTAAGGCTTTTTTATTTAGTTCTAGATGATTGATTGTTACTGAATACACTCCATAGTGCTGTCACAAGAGGGAAGGGGTAAATGGAGGTTATAATTAGCACTGTTTCTGAAAACATTAATCAAATATTAACCAGCCTTCACTAGCTTCAAAAAAGAAAGGTTTGTGTTTCACATTTTATGTGGATGAAACTGAGGCATGGAGAATGGATGTGACTTACCTGCAGTCAAAAAGCAAGTCATTTATGGAAGTGCCAAGTGTCATGGTGATAATCACGTGGTGTCAGACATCATGTCTGACCCTGAGCTTTGTGGTCTCGTATGAAGGGATAGGGGTGGGTAACCATTGCTTGGCAGGCAAAAGAGGTAACAGAAACAGGGCCCTTGGGATGAGCACTGTTGAAGAAGCACAGTTTCTGCTCCCACCAGGTAGTAAAATGATCAGGAAAGGTAATTTTGTCTTCCTGGGGAGACTGCATTCTTCACAGGCATTCAGATTACAACCATTCTCCAGTGACAGAGGTAGCAGGAAATCTGGCTTTAAAGAGCTCTGGCATAGGGAAAGGAGACAATGAGTCTATGCTGATTCCCCAGGCCAATAAACTGCTTCACTTCAGTCATGAGCCCTGATAAGTATCAAATAAAGAACAGAGGGACCATGATCCCATCTGAAATTTTGAGAAGTGGTTGAAAACTCCCACCAGAGCAAATAGCACTGTGAACAGCACAAAAATTAGGAAGAATGGCTGACAAACTCAGTGACTTGGAGAAAGGATCTCAGGGACATAGCTCATATAATTTGTACTTTTAACAGCTCAGTTTGGATGGTATTTCCATTGTCTGCCATATTTTGCCAAGTGTAATACAGTCGGGCTGATTCATTCCTTGATGAGATTAGTTATGAGGATGAGCTTTCTGAGCAAAGAAGACCTGAACAATATAGCTGATTGTTTCTCTTGGAGGTTCTGTCTGACCAGAAAGCTGTCTGGACAAGTAAGCTGTAATGATACAGCTATACATTTCTGAGATAATGCAACTCAGCAAGGGACACTAAAAGTAACTTAAAACCTAAAAGCACAATAGAAGACAAAAAGAAACTAATCTTCAATAACAGTGACACATGCACAATGATTTTACAATTCTTGATAATTTTGTTTGATATAAAGAGGAAGCAGCAGCTTTTTTTTTATGTAAATATCAAAAGATCACTAAGGAAGAAATAGAGTGAATTTGATACTCAGTGGCAACACTTTGTTGCTTCACTATTGTGGGGGTAACTTAGAAGCAGAGTTCCACATTCAAGTAGGCAAAGAGTTTCAACATATTACCTAGCCCTGTATGGAAGACACATTTAAAAAAATAATGGCTTACTTCTGCATAGAATGCTATTACAGCCTGCAACGTTATTTCTGAGTGTAACCATTACAGGTGGCATTTCATTTGGTAAAGAACAACTGCAAAGCGGTCACAAAGATGAAGGTACAGAAAAAGTCACACTGCAAAAGGAGAGGAAGGGAAGGAGGCAGGAAAAATAATGGACCAGTTTTCATCATTATAGCTGAATGAGCAATGGGTGCTACTGCACACCTTCAGGTAGATTCAATCAGCAAACTGCATACTTTCACTAACACTAGTCTACCAGGTTCAGGCATTTGCAGGGATAGTATGTTGTACTGCCTTCTCTCTTGACTTTGTGTAGTATTTCTCAAGACAGCAGCTGCATCCTCCTACTTCTGCTAAGTCAAAGTGCCAGGGTCTAAAACTACCCTGTTTGGATGATAGTGTCCACAGCACAGTGGCTTTCACTGTTGACTTACAACATGCCCTAATCTGAGAATCACCAAATCACCACCAGAAACAACAAACAAAACCACAACACACACACACTCAAAACCGAAACAAAACATGAAAACAAATGGAAAGAGACTGTGAGGCTGTGAAAGAAGTGTATTCTCTTCCATTTAGCATGTAAAAAGTGTGACAGGCACAGCATTCAGATTCTGAACAAGAACATCCCACTGCAAACAGAAAGTCTTCTTTCATTGCACATCCTTTTCTCCAGAACAGCTGATAAAGAAATGACATTGGGCAGTACAGAAATGGAAACTGGAGACCCGGTGGCATGCTAGCCACATAGTCTCATGCCCTGTGTACCTTCTTAAGTGCAATATTCAATGACAGAATGAAATACAGTCAGTCAGAGCCAATTCTCACACACACTACTGAAGCAGAGCCGTCTCCTGATACAGAAATTGCACAAGAAGCCAGCAGATGCTGGAGCACAGCTGTTACTTTATAAAGGGGCTGGCAATGTCACGCTCCAGGAGTATAAAGCTCAAGGGGTATTTGACAACACCAGAGTCAGAAATGGCCACTTTGAGACACAACCACTGGAAACAGAGCTATGAAATATGCAGTCAAATGGCTCTACACTGGCATTCTGCCCTGGAGTACAGAACCAGCACCCAGGCAGGGAAATGCAAATAAAAAGACTCACTACTGAGCCTTACAACACATGTGCTGCATCAGTCACTTTTTAGATAAGATAAAAAATGGTCTTTTCATGATCCTGAGTGGTATAGATGTGGATAATAGATCAAGCCAGAGAGCAACAGGTAACCCAGGATCAGAGTCCCATCAGCTTCCCAGTGATACTCTTAGTCACCTGTCGTTGGGGCAAAGGGGTTTAAACACTAATCCTGCTCATCTGGAAGAGGGTAGGAATGTTGAGTCATTTATACCTCACAGCAGTGGAAGGCCCTCCCTAATATACAAGACAAATAAGATGGAAAGGCACATGATTCTGCAGAAAGCCTCTCTAATTCCACTGCCCTCTACTGATGCTTTTGTTGACTCATTGTTTAACCCTTCATCACTTCTTTGAGACTTCATATACATATATAGCAGCTAAGTAAAGTATTTCTCTGAAACTACTACTTTAAAGGGTTATGTCCTTTGTGTCTTGCCCCAAAGAGGTACAAAGCATATTGCATATCCACTGACACTATTTTCTACCTCCTAGTCCAGCTTCTGTCTTTAGGGACCCACAGTGCCATCAAAACAGTTACATGCCCACACTTCTCCAAACCCAGCAGATCGAGACCGGGGAACTGTCAAGACCAAGTTTACTACTGTCTGCCAGCTTTGTCTCATTACCTATCATGTATCATCTCTGCTATGAGCTAGCAATAAACTGTCTTTCTTATTACCATTGCAATGTTCACGTAATTAAGTTGTTCTCAAATTGTAGGCTATTACAGCTTACAGATTTCAATGAAATTGTTGTGACAATTCAGAAATGCTTATTCTCTCTAACCAGTTTATAGGAAGAGACACTTCCCAATTGTATGTGAAAAGAATGCTCTAATTCATTAGGAGTCATGTTATAACTGAGGATCTTGATTGAACTGCTCATCAAAGTTAGAAGTCTTAGAAAATCATTTGGATTACATTTATCACCACTGAAAAAAATAGTTACTCAACGAGGCATGGAACTCTAGGCAGAATTTCAATTCGGGGAAGAAATTGGTGCCTATTCTCACAAGTTGTGACAATAACCTCTTTCTCTTGCTAAATGAACTTAACATAGAGGACCTGAAGTTCACCTTAAGTGTGGGGTAATTACAAAATTCACATCCCCTTTTCATTTTTCACATCAGTAGCTAATTTCTCTTCTTTACATTGTATTAGAATGAACTGGTTTACCGTGCCATTGAATTGTATGCAGTATTAAACAGAAATTCAGGGTAGTGGGACAAATATGAGTATCACATTTTCCCACTGAGACAGAAAATATACCAGTATATAAAACATATATCAGCATGTAAACTTATCAGTATGTGTTACATACATTACTCAGGAAGTAAAATATACTTTACCCAGCTAGGGACACACTGGAAGAGGGTCCTTCACCAAGTGTATGAAATTGGAGGTAGGCCACTGGTCTACTCAAGCAGAAAAAATGTCTTCTGTGGCAAGTGTTTTTTCATTACCAGAAAGACAAGACTTGCTGCTAGACTCAAGATCTGAGATTCAGTGCTGTGCAAACCCGAGATGCAAAATGCTTCCTTTTCTCACTTTGTCACTTATACAGTGAAAAGTTGGAGGAGGCAAGATTATCATGCTACAACAGCATCAGAAATAAGAGACTTGGGAAAAAGAATTATCAGAAGGACAAGCTATGCCTCTGGGCATTACACATAAAAACAACTTTATATACAGCGAGAAGGGAACATAGAAAATTTTCTGCATCTTCCAATTTTTGCAGACAAGGAGGTTATCTAACACAGGATTTTTAATGATTAATGAAGGGGATAGGATGGACTTTCCAAAGCTTCCCTGAGTACTAAATCACAAACAACCTTTAACTCTTCCCTTTGAGGGTGATATATCTAATTTTACCATTAGTGTCTATCATTGCTTTTTATAAAAATTGGATCTATCTACTTCTACAAATACATGTTCTTCCCCTGGGGATTGTTCAGGACACTCCAGCCAAGACCTCCTTTCTAAAGCAACAACAATCCAGCTGAGAGCAACTGATCTGTGCACTCCACCCCTTGCTGTCCTTTGCTAACACCCAGAAGGGAAGCAGGAATGAGGTCAGGTTTGCTCACCTTTCCCCAGTTCTTGACAGGACCAGAGACATCTAAATCCTCCTTGGATCTATTCTCAGCTTTACAGCTGCAGATGTGTTTAAGATTTTGTGATATATTAAAATGCTGCCTTTTTTTTTTTTTTTTTCATACCAAAGGCACAGTATTTTAACATAAAAGAGTAAGGAACTAATTTAATGTA
This sequence comes from Chloroceryle amazona, assembly GCA_027560015.1. Taxonomy (NCBI): domain Eukaryota; kingdom Metazoa; phylum Chordata; class Aves; order Coraciiformes; family Cerylidae; genus Chloroceryle; species Chloroceryle amazona. The sequence continues at coordinate 95,957 of JANHFX010022032.1, read as the reverse complement.
TAATACAAAAACTAAAAGGACCAGACTTTTTAAAAGCTTTCTCAATCAGCTTTTCCTCATATAAGCCCCTTTCAGTGTAATCCTTCCAATGCAATTCCTTCCATGCAAATCAAAGTGCCTTTAAGGATGAGGTAGTCAAGCTAAGCAAATGAAAGATCCTCCTCTAGCTTTAGCACAGGACTAATCAAGAAAAGTTGGGATACAACACAAAGAAAATAAAAAGAACAGGATCCTACACCGAGTTCTTTGCTACTCGTTTTCACCAGGCAGCTAACACCGCCACGCTTTCTTCAAGAAATCATACAACCAGATATTAAACAACTGGTGATAGATGCCCAATATAAAAGAGAAGAGAGAGCAAACTTTAAAATAGTAGATTCACGAGGAAGACTTTTGTCATTGTTACAGTACATAACTTTTTTAAGCACTCTTACTTTGTGTCTTGAAAACAAAGATCCTCATGTAATGTGATGAAGATGGGGATGGGCATTCAGAAAGAATGAGGTTTGCAGTTGGGACTTTTGTCAGCATAGAATCATAGAATCGTTTCAGTTGGAAAAGACCCTAAGGTTATTGAGATCAACCACTGACCTAACACTGCCAATCTCACCACTAAACCACATCCCTCAGCACCTCTTCTACATGTCTTTTAAAATCCTCCAGGGATAGTGACTCCACCACCTCCCTGGGCAGCCTGTTCCAGTGCTTTACAACGCTTTCTGTACAGAAGTATTTTCCCCAGCATCCAACCTAATCCTCTCCTGGCACAACATGAAGCCATTTCTGCTTGCCCTGTCACATGGGAGAAGAACCCGACCCCCACCTTGCTACAACCTCCTTTCAGGTAGCTGTAGAGAGTGATAAAGTCTCCTTTAAGCCTTCTTTTCTCGGGCTAAACAACCCTAGTTCCCTTAGTTGCTCCTCATATGACTTGTTCTGTAGACCCTTTACCAGCTTAGTTGCCCTTCTTTGGACATGCTCCAGCACTATAAAGCCTTCCTTGTAGTGAGAGGACCAAAACTGAGCAAAATACTGAAGGTGCATAATGGAGTTCCCATCACTTTGTATACTTTGAAATCTCTGATACTCAGAAAACTGAAGGAAATGAAAGATGTGAAATACGTGTCATGATGTGTGCCAGGAGTTATTATACAATCCAAGCTCTTAGCTGGTACTTGAAATGACTCCTACCAACTTCAAAACCAACAAGCTTTCTTTCAGCCTCCCTGATTCATATGGATCTTGTATTACAAGCAGTCAGAGATAAGTAGCATGTTGAAATGTCCCCTTTCAGGGAGAATGCGAGGGTTTCATGACAGCAGGTGGGTTAAACTGAAAAAAATAGAGGGGCAGAATTACCTCCCTCAACCTGCTGGCCACACTGCTTCTGGTTTGCCTTGTGGGCTGCAAGAGCACATTGCTGGCTCACATACAGCTTTTCATCCACCAGTCCTTCTCAGGAGAGCTGCTCTCAATCCCTTCATCTCCCAGCCTCTATTGATACTGAATGTTACCACAACACAGGTACAGGACCTTGCACTTAGCCTGGTTGAACCTCATGAGGTTCACACAGGCCCACTTCTTACACTCATCCAGGTCTCTCTGAACAGCACCCCATCCCTCTGCCCTGTCAGCTGTGCTGATCTGCCAGGTAGCATCTGCAAATTTGCTGAGGGGGCATTTGGTCACACTATGCCATTGATGAAGATATAATACTGGTCCCAGTATGCACCCCTGCAGGACACCAGTTGCCACTGATCATTATATGGGCATCAAGCCATTGACCACCAGCCAATTCCTTATCCACTGAACAGTCCACTCATCAAACTCATCTCTCCCATTTAGAGGGAAGGATATTGTGAGGGACAGAGTCAAAGGCTCTACCGAAGTACAGACAACAGCCATAACTCTTCCCTGGTTTACTGATGTAGTCACTGTATCATAGAAGGCCACCAGGTTGGTCAGCCAGGACTTGTCCTTGGTGAAGGCATGCTATCTGTATTGAATCACATCCATATCCTCCATGTACCTTAGCACAGCTTCTAGGAGGCCCTGTTCCATGATCTTCCCAGGCACAGAGGTGAGTCTGACAAGTTAGTAGTTCCAAGGGTCCTCCTCTCTACACATTTTAAAAATTGACTTTTTCCAGTCACCAGGGACCACAGTTGGCTGCCGTGACTTTCAAATACTGTGGAGAATGGCTTGGAAACTACATCAGCCAATTTCCTCAGGACTCTGGGATGCATCTCATCATGTCCCATTGACTCACATCTGTTCAGGTTCCTGAGGTGGTCACAAACCCGATTTTCTCTTACAGTGGGAGGGACTTTGCCCCCTTGGTTCTGGTCTTGTGATTCATCAGCTGAGAAAAGAGGTTGCCAGTGCAGAAAGGCAAAAGAGTTGTTGAGTACCGTAGCCTTCTCCTTGTCTGTTGCTACCAGCTTACTAGTCTTGCACATCAGGGGGAGTATGCTTTCTGTGACCTTTCTTTTTTTTGGTTGACATACCTGTAGAGGCCCTTCTTGTTATTCTTTGCTTCCCTGGCCAAATTCAGCTCCAGCCATGCCCTGGCCTTCCTGACCCTATCCCTACACAAGCATGCAGTGTCCCCATACTCTTCCCTGACTGAGGAAAACCCCTGACTGAGGAAAACCCCTGACTGAGGGAAACCCCTGACTGAGGGAAACCTCGCTCGCCCAGATCCGCTGCGGGCCGCGGGCAGCTCTGCTCGGTGACTGGCAGGATTTCATAGTCGAGGTACATTTTACAGCTTCCGACAGCTACAGATTAGCAGAGCAGGGTTGAGTTTTGCATACTCGTTAGCATAATTTTATCGTATTACCAACCTTTGTGTGTCTTGTTAACTTTTGTGCCTGTTGAGTATCTTGAGGACGTAAATCACACCTTGCAGATAAAAAATGAGGCATACAGAGAAGAAAGAACAAACATTTAACTATTACAGTAGCACCTCACTTTGTGCAAAGTACCGTGAGTGTGGTAGGAGTCAGCAAGAGTAAATTCGATTACTCATAATGAAGGAAACATTGTAGCAAAGCTAGGAATAAAAGTCCTATTTCTTACCTTCCACATAGTCAGTTAACAAGGTTGCAATAACTTGCATTTAGTGTAATCAAATCTTGTTATCTCGTGCAGTTTCAATTCAGCCAGGCATCCAGCTATTCACAGCTTATTTGCACCTTTGCAGGAAAGAAAATAGCATCTTATATAATTAGACACGATGACCTACATAGATGTCATCTGCAAGGCTGTGACTGAATCCCAGTCTTGGAAGTGTTGGCATTTCATCATGGGAATTGCTGTTTCATAGAAATCCATGCATTCCTCATAATATCATAGGATAGTTTCAGCTGGAAGAGACCTTCAAGATCATCAAGTCCAACCTTATTCCCAATCCTATCAAAACCACTAAACCATGTCCCTAAGCACAACATCTACCTGGCTCTTAAACATCTCCAGAGATGGTGACTCCACCACCTCCCTGGGCAGGATATTCCAATGCC
>JANHFX010022032.1:67310-87623 GCA_027560015.1 Chloroceryle amazona | reverse complement strand
TTTTCTTTTCTTTTCTTTTCTTTTCTTTTCTTTTCTTTTCTTTTCTTTTCTTTTCTTTTCTTTTCTTTTCTTTTCTGAATTGAGAGGACAGGTTCTTAGGACTTCTTTTATGCAAAGCAATATGAAGAAGGTCCAAATCCTATGAGATGGAATCCTAGAAAAAGAATGATAGGATTATTATTCATGTTCTTCTTATCCTCTCTCTGGTTTTGATCAGTTCTGTATTAGTGCTGCTTCTTTTTTCTAAGGTAGTTCAGCTGCACCCAAGTCTAAGGATATGTTAGACCATAGCAAACGTTGGTATGTGTTTGCTCAATACCATTACTTATCTAATCTGTTTTGCATCCTAGGACTGTTTGGACCTCAAAAATAGGGTGAGGAAGCACTGTTTACAAGGTCAGTGTAGTGAGAGACACAGGCCAGGAGTACAGATGTCTAGTCTGAGACATCTGGATTCAAGATGATTGGATGAGGAGCATCAGGTGGCAGTGAGACCCAGCAAAATGCCAGCTGAGGCTGAATAGGGGGGTGGGAGACCTGTCCTGTGGTCTGAAGCAGTAAAGCAAAAACACTCAGTTGATCTTTCCACACTTAATTTCCAAAGATACCATTCTTCGGATTAAACTTTAGCATGCAGTTATCTTCGAATCTGAATGTCTCATAAACGGAGATTTTCACCAAATCTACCATCCTCAAAAGATCCCGTGTTCTACAGCGTGGAGAACCAAGCTGTCAAGAAGTAATTTACCTTTCCAATGGCCTGGAAGGTTGTCTTGTTCAGGACTAGATAGCTGTCTTCTCATGGCTATCAAAGAGCTTCGTTTACAAAACACTGTTCAACATAACTGCTATATCTCAAAGTTCTTCTGCTCGTTTCTTCTATTTTACTGTTGCTCTGGCCAGATTCTTGGAAGAAAAAATTGCTGGCAGTGCTCACAAGCCTGCACGAGGGGGCAGGAGAAGCTCACAGTTTCCAGCAGCAAAGGCTGCCTGTGACAAGAGAAGCAACCTACAAAAGGGACTTCAGAACAGCTGGTCATCCTGGTACTTTATCCTCCTTTTCTCCCTAAAGACAGCCTTTGCTGCAAGGTTGGTTTGGTTTTGTTTTGTTTTTTCTGTTTTGTTTTTTTTAATAGAGACTGGAAAATAAATATGACTCGCACTAAGACTTATGTCAACAAAATCTGCAGATATGACTCAAATGTACATGAGAAGCACAGATTGTTAGTAGGAAAAGGCCATTTTTGCATAGTCATTTCCGTTCCTGTAATTACACTTTGAAATAAATACCAGTAAGAACTGCAGTTAAAAGACAAATCAGGACATTCCCTTTCCTTATGTCTTTTCTCTGACCACAATTAAGGCATCATGCTTTAAAACCAGGAAACATAAACACCAGGGCCTGGGAGATGTGAGGAATAGGATTGCAGAAGAAATCAGTAGGATGTCACTTTACAGTTGCAAAGTAATCCAGCAAAGCAGAGCACAGCTTGAGTGAGCCAAGCCATGATCCCATGTAAATCGACATCATTATGTCTCTTGATGCAGTAATACACAATTTACACCTAATAAAGAGTGGGTCACATTCTTCTGTGGGGAAAAAAAAAAAGAGTTCTGAGAAGAAAAAAGTCTTGTTCATATGTTTACCAAATCCAACTATTTGCTACAGTAATAACCACTAACATTTTTTTTGGAGCACTACCCTTCAGTCTTCTCATCTCCCATACAGTTGTGGGTTTTTTAAAATCAGTGTATGCACAGCAACCATGAGAATGACTGATAGGTCTGAAGCTGACACCAGCTGCTTTTTCTGGAAAATAAATAATTTAACCCTGCAATACATTTAGAAGGCAGAAAGCTATTGCTTTCCTGTAAAGAGAAGAAAACAAGACCTCACAAGAGCAAAGTGAACAGAGAAGAAGACAACAGAGTCAATGAGGAGTTCCTTGTTTCTCAATATTTACTCAGGATCTTTACCTTCCTTCATCTACTCAGTAACCATAGAATCCTAAAATCATAGAATCACAGAATAATAGTTTTCAATTGGAAGGAACCTTTAAAGTTCAACTATTCCAACCCCACTGCAATAAGTGGGGACAACTTCAACTAGATCAGGTCATTCAGAGCTCTGTCCAGCCTGACCTGGAATGTTTCCAGACATGGGGCTTCTCTTACCTCTCTGGGCAACCTGGGCCAGTGTTCCACTGCCCTCATTGTACAAAACTTCTTTATAACTAGTCTAAATCTACCCTTTTAGTTTAAAACCATTACCCTTTGTCCTGTCACAACAGGCCCTACTAAAAACACTGCCCACATCTTTCCCACAGGCCCCCTTTAACTATTGAAAGGCCACAAAAAGCTCTTCCTGAAGCCTTTTCTTCTCCAGGCTGAACAACCCCATCACTCTCAGCTTTTCTTCAGAGTAAAGGTGTTCAATCCCTCTGAACACTTTTGTGGCCTTCCTCTGGACCAACTCCACCAGGTCCATGTCTGTCTTGTGCTGAAGACTCCAGGGCTGGACACAGTACTCCAGGTACAGTCTCATGAGAACAGAGTAAAGCAGAAGAATCATCTCCCTTGCCCTGCTGGCTAAGGATGCAGTTGGCCTTCTGGGCAAATGGCTCGTGTCCAGCTTTTCATCCACCAGTACCTCCAAGTCCTTCTCAGGAGGGCTGCTCTCAATCCCTTCATCCCCACACCTTGCACTAGCCATGTTGAACCTCATGAGGTTCGCATGGGCCCACTTCTTAAGCTCATAGAGGTCCCTCTGGATGGCATTCCAGCCCTCTGGCCTGTTGATTGGACCACTCAGCTTGGTGTAAACTTGCTGAGGTTGCACTCAATGCCACTGACTGCGTCATTGATGAAGACATTAAACAATACTGGTCCCAGTTAAGACCCCTGAGAGACACCACTTGTCACCAGCTTCCATCTGTCAATCACCCATATCTCAGTCCTTCTGCTTCACTACCCTGCATAGGGAGGGATGAGATGAACAAGGGTAGATCACTGAGCTCTGAAAATACAGGTGGTGCTACTGGGGCAAGAGGTACAAAAAAATGGTGACCTTGCAAGAAGTGCCTGCACTTGTCAGATTGCTGGTGGGGAGAGCGTTCCTCCCCTTGCCACAGCTGTGGACAGCTGCTGCCATTTCCTTTGTACCTATCCCAATGCTTGTCTAACTCGTGAGCTGGCTCAGCTTGCTAAACCAGCTAATAATAAAGCTAAGAAAATAACCAATTCCCCTCTTGTAAAAAAGGGTAAGCTAGCAGGCCAGCTTCAGTATCCTACAAAACCTCACTCTGGTGTGTCCAGAAAGCACACCAAGTCGGTGTAGACTATACTCTGTCTCTACTTTGTTTCAAGAAGAGGGTTAACAGTCACAAAAATTCCAAGTGGGTTGTGTAGGTCATTGAGCCTGGGGTGAGGGGTGACCATCAGACCTTGTCAGCTAATCGTCAAGATAAGAGAATGGTAAATTTCTGCTTTCATTTGCTTTCATTTGCTTTCATTTTCTGCACAGAACTGAATAAAACAAGTATTTCAACAATGTGTGTCAATTGGTATTTGCACACTAAGTAAAGAACACAGATTTAGGACAACAACCCTGTTGACAATGCTGCTACACCTTCTTAGCTCAGGACAGCCATGAAGAAAGCACCAAGTGTGATGCCATCCCAGACAACAGGTTAGACATTCTACAGCAGGAAAAGGGAATTCATCTCCAGTCTCCTATCAACTTTCTGCATTCCTAGCAATAACTCAGGCAGAGGTTTGTGTTGCAGTACTTAGTCCCCGTACTCTTCATCCTCTTCAACTACTTTGTCTCCATTAATGGGCTTATTTTTGCCAGTGACTATCTCAACATCATCCCTGTCAGCTATTCTCTACTTCAAGGCCCTTTTTTTCTTCCAGTCCTCTGCCAAGTGAGTGTGTGCTTTGTTTCAGCTCCTTCAACAGGCCCATAAACTGGCTGAAAATTAGGAATGTGTTTTAAGTACCTTGCTAAATCGGACTTCACTGAGTGACACTGCCTGTAAGGGATAAAGCAATAAAAAAAATCCAGATGTTGACACTGAGGAAGCCTTCTTCATACTGGGTGGCCAAGGCCACATTTTCAAAGTAGGGAGACGAAGGCTATAATTGAGGCTTCCCATGTGTGTTCAAATCAGGGCCTTACACAAAACCTGTTAGAAGCAATGAGAAGTTCTGCACTGATGTGAGCACATTTTGGATAAGACTGTTACATAGCAACCATTGCGGATAAGGCCACCACAGATTGGCACCCAGACACTGGAGGCAGACTGCAGATAAAATGAACCAACTTGTTCTAAACACACAATTATGCAGAAATAGTTCCGCCCCTTATTCCTCTCTAATCCTTAACATAGCCTGCAAAAAAGAAATCTCAAGTTTGTGTGCTTCATCTTGGGTACATCATTAGTACTTGATTTTGAGGTCTCTTCCTATTCTACCAATTCAGCCAAGCAGAAGAAGATGCTTGCATAATGCAGAATTTAGTCACTGGGTAAGTTCACTGGTTTTATTTAAGTGAAGGGCTGTATTGTGGCTCCAGTTCCCTACAGCAGAAGTTATAATCAATGCAATTGTAAGACAGAATTGCTTACTGCTGAGGCAGAGGTGAAACAGCAATAGTTAAATGCTTCCCTCCTGTGATGGTATTAGCATGACTGCTAGGAAATATGTGCTTGAAAATGCCAGGGAAAGTGATTTATCTGTGACAGAAGCTGTTTTAAGAAGAGAGAAAATGAAAACCACAACCACACTAAAATAAAGCCTCTTTTAATGAGCTTCGGCTGCCTTCTGGAAGAATGAGAGGAGCTTTTAATGCACAAATGGTTCTTCTGGTGTATCATTATATTTTCTGGTGGAGGTTTTTGTTGTGTTTTTGTGGGGGTTTTGGTTTTTGTTTTTGTTTTTTTTACCAAGTTAATACTTTTTTTATGTAACTGAGAACAGGACCTTTGTTGTTAGAAACAGAAAGCAGGCAGGACCAAATTGCTTCAGTCATCAGAAGAGCCAGTGTGAGAGATGTTTACCTGAACCTAACCTAAATTCCTGAGGATACCCACCAGTATTTCCTGAAGGATGGTTTGGTAATCAATTTAACTTTGTGTTGCTGACTATGACTCATTGGAAATCATAATGATCAAGTGTCTGTATCACCCCTCAGATAAAAGTTAGAAGAGGGGAGGGCGTGGAAAAGAAATCTAATAAGTCTCTGCAGACCCTGTTTCTGGGCACAGAAAATGGCCTGCAACGCACTTAGAACAAAATGACACCTCTTGAAGGTGTGATGGTTTTCAGTCTATTTGACTGCTGCAGCTCAGCTGCATGCCAGTGTACTGTTTTCCTATTGAATTCTCCTTTGTCATATCGCCTGCTTGGAAGCACAGACGTAATCATCCATGTCATATGTTATCTGCTCCTTAATTGGTCTTATTTTAGACCCCCAGAGCCATCCCTGGGGTCCTATTAGTGCTATATAAGTTGACAAACCAGCACTCTTACCCTTCACTCTCACACTCAAAGTGGGAGCCTGTCATTGAAGAAGTAATCTTGAACTTGTTGGCTATTAGTATGCCAGCATCTGATAGCTTCCCATCCATATTTTTGCATGAAGTTGTATGAATGTATGGCCACTCACTGCCTTCAAAACAACTGGAACAAGTAAATAATTGAAAACTATGAACTGTCTAGTGTTTCAAGGTGCAATCACTGTCCTATTCAATCATACTGTATTCCTACTTGCTTTTCAGTGAATCTGTGCACATTGACCCAGCCTTGAGAAATGCTGAAAGTTTTCCCATATGAGAGTTATTTATGGCATCATTGCAGGCAGAAGGTCTATACTCATCTTTAACACTTCCAGAATGAGTAATCTAGCCATGAAACAAAGGTGGTTGCTCCTCCTTCAAGTAAGTTTTATGAGAAAACAGTGGCATTTACCCAAAAAACACAGGCCAGGCACTTATCTGCCAGAAGCAGTTTCAGGAGCTGAATCTCCATTTCAGAAACGCCACCTCTGAAATCACTCTCTAAATCCAGGCAATATAGAGTGCATAAGATTCCCTGGTGTCATCATTATTGCCAGTTGGCTGTATTAGACTTACTCTCATCCCCTCCATTTGGTATGACTGCTATTCTTAGACACCAAAATTCATTACGTAATGATAGGAAGTCAGCCCTGTGCATTCCTGTGCTGTAACCAAGCTTTTTAATTTGGGGGAGGGGAGGAATTGCTGTACTGAATGTCACAATGCCTAAATCCTGGTCTGGATCAAGTCCTGAGAAAGCAAGGCCTCAGATTCCTTTCTTAAAGGGAAGTTTGCCATGTTTGATCAGACTACTTAGTTCGATATTTTCTGAACTCTGTCTAGTCACATACAGGCTCTATGACAAACATTTATTCCTCATTCTCCTCAAGTCCAACTGCCCAGTTACACCTCAAGTTTCCCTTTGCTCATTTGCTCTGCTTATTCCATGCACTGGGTTTCCAGGATAAAAGTGAGCAGACAGACCTGCTGCCGTCTGCTGCACAAACACCAGAGAGGGTGGGAAGAGGACTAATAAAATCCAAGTGATGAGAACATCTTGTTCGCATATGAGAAGGGTATGTCACAAGTTTTTCCTTTTTTTTTTAAAAAAAAAAGTTCTTTAATAATCAAAGTTCTTCAATAATCAACTGCCTCAGCAGAGACACCTGAAAGGATTTTATCTGGCAGAAGCAGCATTCACAGGCTGCATGCAAGGTTGTGTTTCAGTTTATTTTATTCCTTCAGCCTGTGGCTGTCACAAGTTGAACTAATTTGGGGGGGTGTGGTGTGTCTCAGAGAGCAGAGTCAATGCTCTCTTTGCCTATTTACAAAGTTCAGCTTCCCTCTCAGCGAGGTGCCTGTAGTGCATCTTCATTAAAGATAATTTTGTTCATGTCTCTCCTATCCTTAATATCTTATACTGAAAGTACGCTCAGCCACCTGGAAGACTTATTCCATACAATTTTTTGTCTACACATCGAGTCAACAACTTATGTAATTGAAACCCTCTGTAATTAAATGCTCCATCTTTCTCTGAGATGTGTCGGTGACAGAAGTGTCACTGAGATTCAAATCCTTCATTATCTGCTACCTTCTGCACAGGTTCTCCAAGGCCAATCAATACCCATCCTCCTGTCAGCAGTCTTGTGACAATTCCTCTCTTCAGGAGAGAGAATAAGTGTCTTGAGGTTTCAAGCTGTCACTTTGTCTCACTACATGCTCAGGCTGCAGCTTCCATTTCTAATCTGATTGCCAGAAATATCCTCTGTAAAGGGTTGAAAAGAAAGAACAGGCTCAGGTATTAGCCTAGAAATGGTTATTCAATATCTGCCCCCATCTTTGTTGTTGTCTCCCTCTTCCATATCTCTCTGCCTTCCTTCTTTCCTTTGGTCACAGAGTTTTCTCAGCAAGGAAGGAGGGCATTTGACAGATGGAGACCTAGCTTATATTCTCCTCTTCTCTTCTAGGTACTACCACACTCTGACTCTCTGACTATTAATACAGAACAGTGAAACAAGTCTGCAGTTTCACAAGCTCATCTCACCAAAGACTGAAGAAGAAGGTCAGTTCGTAGCTAAGTCATTAACTTCCATCAGTAGCTAAGTCATTAACTCCCCTTGGCTTTTACTAAACTCTTCCTGGCATCCATGAGAAAGAGCCAATAAAAGACTTTGGGAGAATAAAATGTCTGGTCCTAATTAGAATGCAGGTGCCTAATCTGTCACATGAGAGACCAAGACATCTAAATGATAGAACTCACTCCTGGAAAAATGAAACATGAGTTTGAAAATTAACTGCAAAACCTCTGCTACAAAATTAACCACAGAAACAGTGGACAATGATAAGAAACAGCAGTTGAGGAGTAAATTAAAAGAAAACCACACATCTTGCTCCCCTCTGAGTTGCTTTTCCTTTTGCTTTAGAGCTTCTAAAAGTCAACTGTCTGCCCAAATCAGTTAATGACCATTCAACAGCTTATCCCTCCAACTGCCACAACCTTTCAAACCTAATATCATTTTTTGTCTATAGCTGGCCAGCTGATCCCCAGAAGCATAGAAAGCATAGATTTTATCCACGTGCAACTTTAAATTGCCTGGGCAGGATACTGCCAGTTACTCATTCGCATGGCACTGTTTTTCTCATCCCTACTACCTGCTAGGGATTGGAGAGGAGCAAGGCACCACAATGCCATAAAGTGCACAGGAAGGAGTAATAAAGGCTGCTGCCTTTCATCCAGAAGGCCAGTGCGTGTCAGTGATGGCTCTAGTGATCCTGACAGACCCACCAACAAATCCTCCTGCAGCAAGTATGAGCAGCTGCACTTCCAAAGAGGGTTTTTATAAAGGTAAAGGAGGCGAACAAAAATCAATTCCACACAAAGCTGTGCACCATTGCTAGTTGCAAAGATGCGTAGCAACTGCTAAATCCACGCAGGGCCTGATGCACCAGTTGCATCTGCATGCTGATCTCGGCCCTGTGCCCAACTTCTGAAGCACATGGGTGCCAACACTGCACCCACACTACTTATTCTTCATAGCCTCATCCCTACAAGCTCTAGCAGGAATGTTGCAAGAAGTTTACATTACAGGTGTGTTAATATTATTCTTATATAAAGAAAGCCACAGGGCTTTGGGGCTAGATGTTTGTGTATTTACACTCCGGTTCATCAACCTGAGTACTTAATTGCTTTTCCTAAATTAAAGCAGAGAAGAGAGACAAGTTCAGTTAATGAATAAACTGTTCCCATTGTTAATTAATCAACAGCAGAATAATGATTCAGGATCAGAGGTCCTCTGTTCTAGCCTGGCTCAAAAGGAGATCAGCTCACCTCCTCCCAACCACTTGAGAAAGGCTGCATTCAGAGGTTGCCTAGCAAGTTAGCCAAGGCAGGCTGCGATACAGAGTGTGCCGCCACAAACGTCGTCCTGACGCATTCCCGCCGCAGCTCCCTCGTCACCAGCTCTGGGTATGTGACACTGCAAACAAGGAGCATCTCCCAGGTAATCAAGAGCCTTAAACAGCTAGGACGAAATTTTGGCCCTACGTCCTGGCATGCCACCCAGATCACAGAAAGCTGGTATGTAGTGCTCCTCGGGTAACATACTTACTAAACAAGCCGCCGCCGCCACCCTTTCCATCCCCAACTAGTTCCACTATCCAAATGGTCTCAAGGTTTAGCTTCATTTGTTAGAGCCATTAGTGTAGCCCCTGTAGTCAGTGCTGGACACATTCAGGCTTTCTCTTTGAAGCTGTTGCATTGTAATTATTTTGTAGCAAGAATTAGATGGAAACTTTTTCCAGATCAAGTTATATCAGACCTGGGACTATCTGGAGAATAATAAGGAGTGCAGAACAGCCAGTCAAATTGCCAGGGAGGGGAGGAAAGCATGTCACTGGTAAGAAGGAACAGCTCACCTTCATCACAGACCAATTAAGATGGCATCTGCTGTAGGTCAGCCAACTGCTCCCATTTCCCTGCCATGAATTCACCTGTGGCAGCACAGGCAGGAGGGCTGGCTTTGCACATAGTCAGAACACTTTGATTTGTTTGAGTACTCTGCAGTCCGTTGACCCGGGGTTTTACAATGAACTCCAAGCACATTTATCCAGAACACTGGGAGACAGGGGGCTGGAAGGCTGTTCCAGGAGCTGTACTGACTGAAGTGGATGTCCTCATCGTTTATGGCTTAATCAGTTTAATCATTGTGACACCAGCGCATTACAAAAATATCACTGCCTTCCAGGCTGATCGATACTTGTATAAGGTTTTTGTACATTGACCTTTCAATACCCAGATTGACTGTGTAATCTGCCCTGATAGAAGAAAATGGCATTTTATCACATTTAAAATTTATCACAAAAAAAAACAACAACCCAAACCAAAAAGAAACAAAAAGAAACAACAACAACACCAACAACACCACCTCTCCAAAAAACCCACAACACTTTCGGCATAATCTTACCACACACCATAGTTAGAATAGTTAAACTAAAGAAAGGAAGTTCATAGCAAGTGTGCTAATTTGAGGATGAAAGGAATCAAAAACAGGAAATCAAATTTCCAGGGAGATTTGCAAGGCTGTGGATGTTTTCTGTGTACAGTGGTGAGATAGCTCTGAAGCATCCACTAAAAGAGCTTCTTCCCAAAGGCTACAACAGAAGATGGCAATGGTTCAAGTTTAGGTGCTATGGAAAATGGCATGAGAGGAAACATGGAAATTTGAGGGACAGAGGGGAAGAAAATGGTTATTAAAGTAAAACATGAGTGAGGACAAACTTGACAGGTACCAAGTTAGTCGATGCTAAAGAAATTAAGGCAGGGGAGAGATGAGAGGGCAAACTCATTTTGAAAGCACATATTTTGGGGACCAGGAGTGCATAGTGATAGAGTTAAAGGCCTGGGACCCAAGCAGACTAGACAGTAGTTTCTGAAGTAGCAACAGCAGGAAGTTTATGTGGGAAATAAGTAGCAGACAACCTCTTCAGAGACAAATATCCTGTTTTCCTACAAACTTTCCTAGTTAAGAAAAAGAAAGAACCCAAATAAATCCCATATAATGAAGTCAGATTATTTTTTTTTTTCCTTAAATAAACAAAATGTTCTTTCAAGTTCTGTGAGAGACATTGGTGGATTTTAAAATAAGAAAAATTAACACCACATTTCCCACAACTGAGGTTGAAGACCACAAGGGTTTTACTGCCCACTATGGTTTCCTTTGTTTTGTTAGTTGTGCTCCACATCAGAAACAATGAAAACTTTTTTAAAAAAAATAAATTCTTTCAAATTGAGATGTAAACCACTCCTGATGTATGTGAGCGTGGATGTGTGGGTGTGTGAGCAAGCTTCTTTGTGAGAGAGGAAGAGTGGATACATGTGTGGTAGGGGAAAAAACAAGAGCTAAGAAAGAAGAAAGAAAATCCAGTCTGGGATGGAATTGAGCAGTGAAAAATGAGTTGTGAAATAGGATTATAACAAGATGAGGTTATTTTTGTGATTTTAGGCCAATTGGGGAAGTGGGAAACCTAGAAATTTTCTCAGCTAATAGCAAGGCAATTCAGAGTTCATTAAATACTCTCGGTAGCTTGGCTGTTTGTTTTAAATCTCCCAGCAACAAGGGGAAGATTTACAAAAGCTATAAGAGGAAAAAGTTCCATGGGATTAAAAAAAAAAAAAGAGAGAGAAAATCCCTTATCCATATGAATAAAAGTTCTCTCTGTGCTGGCCTTCTTTTCAGAAGCTCTGTTCATAAGTTTCTATATTGTAACATCTGGGCAGCATTTTTTTTTGCCATTCCTTCTTAAGCAAAAAACCAGGCACATTAGTGGGACCTGGTGCAGATTACAACAGCTCAGGGCAAGCAATCAACTGCCGCTGGGTCAGAAAGAAAAGATCCACTGCTGTGAAATGACAGGAATTGTTCCCCTCTCTCAACTGATGTAGTGCTGTGTACTGATTCCTTCTGGCATTTTCTGTACTACAAGGTTTTCTTTTACAATCATGTTTACTTTTCCAGCAGTGATTTAGGCAGTTACTTAAAATCCTGCAGCTAAATAAAATATTTAATTTTCATCTAGTGTCCATGAAAGATAAAAGCTCAGCAGGTACTCAGCATGAACAAATTGAGATCTTGATTACTGCATGTACTTCTATGTTCTCCAGACAGTCATAGATACAGTCCATCCAGACAATGATAAAACTTAGAGGGATGCTCTTTCCAAGACCCATTTTGTCCTTGCTCCTTTCCCAAGGCTGCCAGCAGAACTAGTGATAACCGGTGATGCACACACCTGACTCCACTGGGCTGAATCCCACCACATGGCATGCAGCAGACATTTGAGGCTGATGTGCTTTCATTGCTGGGGTAGCACAGAGCTGAAATACTCACCTACAGGTTAAGCAGTTAGTGTTCCATTCCCAGTCTTGTGAAACCATCCAATTACTCACCATGTAATTGCTTGGTAGTCAGTAAATAAAATTCACATGATCAGAAAAATACTGCTTTGCTAGGGAAAGGAGGAATTGGATAAATAGAAAATTAGGGGGTTCTTTTCCAGTAGAGAAAAAAAATATTAGTTTCAAAGCTTGCATCCATACTTCTTCTCAAGTTCAGAGATGTTTGTCTGGATTAATTTCTAGTTTTGAGCTGCAAGATGACTTACCATCTAAAAAAAGCCTCACATTTGGGCAATGTGTCTCAAATCCTTTTCAACAAATTCAGCCTGCAGCTTCCAGAACCTGGGCCACCTAGTATTTTCTCCATGTGCTGTTAGCAACTGGCAGTATGTAAGGGAATAGGAGTATTATACGAAATCCTGGTAATGGCTGAATCCTGTCTGCCAGCTTTACTAAGTCTAGCAAATCTGCTAGCAATCCAAAGCTGGAAAGGACCCCAAATTTACCTTCTGCCCTGTGTTTAAAGCCACTATTTGAAGACAACTGAAGTAATAATAATAAAAAAGAAAGAAAGCACACCAGTATTGGAGAGAACTTTAGTTGTATTGCCTCCATTAGATACAATGCCAGCAGTGAAATGCCCACCACTATAAAAAGTGCATCCAGTTTAGTAGACACCTAGGAAAACCATGTGGGATGTTTAGCTTTGTAGCAGAACGATCCAGGAGAGCTTCCTGCATAGCAGAAAGAGAAGAAGTGATGCCACCTTCATTCCAGTTCAGCTGGGTTTGGGATCTGAAACTCTAGGTTCAGAGAGCTGTAAGGTTATGTGGAAACATTATTTTAGCAGAGGAGGTGAAAGGAAGGTTTTATAAGGATTTGTTCCCGGGAAATCCTACCTATTTAAATGGGAATGTGCTCACAGTGGTCTGCTAAAGAAAGACAACTGGCCTCCTGAGCTTCTACTTAGAACAGGTACATGGGCTGTGCACACCATTTCTCTGCCTTAGCAGTCCCCCCCAACTCCCATTCTGCTGTTGCAGTGAGAAGTTCATTGAAAGGTAATGGAGAAAGGGGAGACAAACACAGAGAAGTGTAGGCAGATTCTTTAGATAGCTTCTACAGATAGAACCTATAGATATATAGTTACATTTCTGGTGTGTTTCTAATCTAATGTTGAGTGTCCTAAAGGGCTAGGATTATGCAACTCTGTTTTCGACACAGCTGACCACATTTTAATTCCAGGATTTTTCTTATAATGTTCCATCTCATTTTTCCTTTGCTTATATTTATCCTGCCTACCATCTTAAATATTTCCTTCTCCCTGCTCGCTCTCTCCTTGTTATTTGTATCTCAGAGTTTTTCAGACTGTTATAGCTTTCTAATTCAGCATTTCCTGCCTTTTTTCCTCATGAAAACATATATTGCTAAACCAATGCTGAGAATCTTCAAAAAATCAGATCACAGAGTTAATCCAGCTCCAAAAAAGGCTGAAGACTCAATCTAAAAAACACAAATCTGAAAGCATTTTTACTCTGACTTCTTCCACTGCTTTTGTACAAGGTGGGGAGGACAACAACAACAACAAAAAAAACAACCAACCAACCAACCAAAACCCACCAAAACCTTCTCTATTAGAGATGTGTGATACCATAGAAATTTGCTGCTCTGCCAGTGTGAAAACACCATGCTCTAAGTGGAAGGCAGGAGAATTTTATTTTTTTTTTTTTCATGTTCTAACCCCGCTATAGCATATTTATCACATAGCATCCTGGTGTTAAGAAGATGGCATTATCTCAAGCATATCCTGCTTGTTTGAGTATCACATTATTGGAAAGAGACATCCAGTGCTCCAGGCTTCATCTATACTACAATTAGTTCAAACCACGCATCAAGACCAATTACTTTGCCCCAGAGCAATTTGGCTGTCCGGGCGAAACAGCCACGAGTTGTGTGAGAGCAGCTACAGAAATCAAGTACATAGCTGGCTCCTTGCAGGTCTTCACTCCAGGCTAGACAACAGCATGTCCATACTTGAGCTTTCAAGGATGTCTGTGGGAAAATAGTGTTGAGGAACAAAGGGAAGGCATGGGATTTTTTTTTTTGCAAGGCAATGTGATTCTCTAATTGCTCAGGAATTAAGAGGTGAGATGTAATTAATCACTACAACTAATTCACTGGTTAACCTTGACAAAATCCCCAGTGATTGATTCTGTTCTCAAGGTTTCCTCTGAGCATATTGGGAATATTAGCTAATGCAAAGCAAGAGTCACCCAGGTTTTTTAAAGCCTTTCAGGAACTCTCTAAAACCATCAATAAGACCTTCTCTCAGAGTACCCCACTTGCAACTTACTATGCAATACATTCACATTTAACTGCAGCCACATTACTGAGTCTCCTCACATAACAACATTTCCACGCTTAAGTACCAGTTGCAAAGAAGTGACACCCCAGAACTGAGAGCCCTTTTCTTGCCATCTCAGTGTCACTGCACAGCACAACTCTTGCAATAACCCTGATGACAAAGTCAGGAAACCTGTGATACACCCCAGCACCTGACCAGTCACATGTTTAAGCTGAAGAATTTTGAGGGCGGTCAGCCTGGAGCATAGGGATGGTAAGTGACTATTGTCTTTATTGTGGGGTATTTGAATCTTTTTATGCTTGAATGCCAAATATTGATTTAAAAAATATTATCTTAGCTCCCTTTACAGTGCAGAAGGGATCATCAACACTGAGCATACCAACATACTTGATCTAGAGGCTAAAAAAATGTTTCTCCTACAGAATGCAGTAAAAATATGTTAGGGGACATGCATATGAAGAAAGATCAAAACTTCTGCCATCTTTAAATTGCTTGGTCCCAGCCAGCACCTTGGCATGTCTGGAAGAGATCTGGTACAAGCAACGTGCTCTTTCAGACTTGGGAAGAAATCATAAACCTAAAAGGTATTCATTACTGCCCCTTTCCCCCAAAGGATAACCCAAGCCTTTGCTACAAGCACATACCTTGCACTGCATCCAGAACCTTTATGCAAGAAGATATTAAAAACTAAAACCTCTTCTTGTTTGCCTCTGCAGAAGCAACTCCCCAGCCAAACCCTCAGCTACACAGTGCTGAAATCCCTGGCATAGGAATGAGAGCCCTTTTGTGCCTGCTGTGTCAGGGGCAGTGTAAATTTACACCTGCCTTGGGTTTAATTTAGCAATTAGCAATTATTTGGTAAATTAAGGAGTTTCCTCTCAAATAAGGCTATTATTAAACAGGGGTAAAACTGAGTGTTGGATGAGCTGAGCATGTTATTTCTGTCCTTATAGAGTGCCAAGCAGACTAGGGTAGGTTTATAGAGTTTTAGGGTTTTGGATTACAAAGATGTCTTAGTGTCTTCATTTTCAACTTTGCTGATGTTGTTGTTGGTATTTTGCTGTGCAAATCCACATTCTTTCAAGACTTGTCTTCTGGCTTAAATGGACCAGCCACCAGCAATATTCAGTGATTTTTATTTCTTTTTTTCCTGCTTAAATACAAAGTTGGCTAGAAATAAGCAGCATGTGTCCCTCCACAGTGAACTGCACAGCTCTGCCCAGTCTAACAAAATTAACCTTGCAGCACCAGTACCTAGAGATGTCTTATTTCTTCTAAGTAATGCATATACATGTCTTTTTACTTACCCAAACCAGCAGAAGGTACTGGTTAACAGTAGCAAGGATGTCTTGTTAGCTAGGTGTAAGCTTCATCTTACCTCTTCAGTTAAAAAAAGCAAACAAAAAGACCCAAAACTTCTCTGCCCTGAACAAGGCATTCATTTGTCACAGAATCTCAAAATCACTAGGGTTGGAAAAGACCTCTAAGAACATCAAGTCCAACCATCTGCCCAACATTATCATGACCACCATGGTCCTGAAGTACCACATGTGCACATTTTTTGAACACCTCCAAGGATGGTGATTCCATCACCTCCCTGGGCAGCCTGTTCCAAGGCCTGACCACTCTTTCAGTATAGAAACTCTTCCTAATGTCCAATATAAACCTCCCCTGGCACAGCTTAAGCCTGTTACCACTTGTCCTATTGCTAGTTACTTGGGAGAAGAGATCGACACCCACCTCACTACCATCTCCTTTCAGGTAGTTATAGAGAGGGATATATTCTCCCCTCAACCTCTCCCTCTCCAGACTAAACAATCCCAGTTTCCTCAGCCACTCCTCATAAGACTTGTTATCCAGACCCCCTCACCAGCCTTGCTGCCCTTCTCTGGACCAGCTCCAGCTCCTCAATGTCTTTTGTATAGTGCGGTGCCCAAAACTGAACACAGTACTCAAACTGCAGCCTCACCAGTGAGGCATACAGGGGCCTGATCACATCCCTGGATCCTGCTAGACATACTGTTTTTGATAGAGACCAGAGCTCAAAGGGAGGGACATTCACTGAATAACAACCCCATGGGAAGGCAAGGATTTAATACACGTGATGAGATTTTCACATGTTCTGGGCTGCAGATTAGGAGAAACTCAAGCAGGGCTTAGCAGAACATACATCAGAAAAGGGACAGGTTCAGAGCCTGTTGTCATTCAAAGACAAACAATCAGCCCATCTTAAGAAAGACAAGAAGTCATCTAAGGAGTTTTCTTTAGTGTCTGTCACTTTAAATCCAGGTTTATGGTTGTGGCTTGGTTCTGTTTGATGGAGAAATAAGCAAAACTCTCAGATTTTGCATACTCAGAAAGCCCCCAAACCTCTAATGACATATCTCAGTCCCATTTTCCTCTAGTTCACAAAACTGGCAGGTCAGGCTCTTCTGGAAATCTGGTCATTTATAAAGTTAGTTGTATGGGAGCAAAACTCTTTAGAAAAGCAGCCCCTTAACATATGAAGGGCATGAGATGTCTTTTGGCGTAATTGTGCACATGTGTTTGAGGGTAAGGAGTAAAGGAATGTAGCATTTGAGTACATTGTACCCAGAATTAAAAATAATAAAAATAGAAATTAAAATAAATAAAAGAAAAGAAGCAGTGTCAGGTAGTTAGTTTCATCAAGAGTCAGTTAAAAATAACAAACTCTGTAATCCATACAAACAGAGGGCCCACAAGACAAACAGCAGGACTTCAGTCAGTGTATGTGATTGCAGGTCCTGGTAGTACTGTTTGTTTTTATACCATGGTCTACATACTTGGTAGCTTTTCTCTAGGTTGGCAATGAGTTTTGATGCACTATTTACCCAGGTTTGGGTCAAGGTTATTCCAATTCCACTTACTCTGACCCTTCCTCCACATACAGCTCAGCAGTGAGAGTGACACCCAGACAGCACTCAGCACAGCATTATCAAACCAGCACTGAGAACCAGCTTATCAGCAGTTGTCCTCTAACCACCTACTACAGAAACACAGCAAGACCTGGCCTGTGCCCAAGCTTCACCTGAAAACCCAGAGTGCCAGGACTGAACCTGTAATAAGCAGGACATAACCCCTGTCTGGCAAGAGCTGGTCAAATGCAAGGAAGGAAAAGAGACTTCTGCAATCTAATATTTTGAAAGAGAGTGGGGAAATACCACTACTCTTGTGCAAGCTTAAGAGAAATTCAGTAGTACCCAGGGTCATTGAGGCCTGCCTGGCAGCAGTCTCCAGATGTTTAGAGCATCTCTAGTGCAGTAACAATTCAGAGAGCACTGCTCTAACTGTTGGGACACTGACCGTATGACTCCCTGCAGATGCCCAATTTTTGGGGAAAAAAATAAAAATACAAAAAATACAAAACCAGAAAATCTCCTAGAAAAAGCCCACAACTCTCAATGCTGCTTAAACAACAAGGTCTACACATGACCATTGCATAAAAAGTAGAGAACCCTAACGAATAAATGCAGAATGAACTGTCCAGGAATAATGGCAGAACGGGAAGAATTAATACTGAAAGTATCCAGTGTTGCAAGAAATAAAGTGTTTTTTCTTCACATAATAAAGTAATCCAAAGGGGCAGATAAGTTTTTATTGCTTCCCTGAATAATATTCAAGTGGTAGTGAAAAGGAAAGACTCTTATCTTTTATGGAAATACAGCACAAAACCTGAATTCTTATTGTAAATGTTACCAGTATCAACCAACACCCTACAAGTAAATTGCAGAGCATAACAAGATACTGGGCAAGTGTTTACTATAAAATATTCTGTCTGAGTTACCAGCTTCCTCCAAAAACCTTCCTTTGCAGCTTTAATACATTCTGGGTTTTTTCTTACTTTAAGCAGAGGTATACTAGCACAAAGTGCAAGCTTGTATATATCCCAAGCAAAATTTGGATGAGCGAAACCTGGATTATATTTGCAAATGGCTCCTGGATTTACAAAAGTCCAAGCAGACTGTTGGCTATTGATTTTTATACCTGGGGTTTTCAAAATCCTACGACTACTCTAAACCTTATTTATACATAAGTGATTTTTTTTTTTCAATAGATTTTGGACTAGGCAGTGTAGTCTAAGGTTTAAAGCAAAGAGCTGAGAAACAGGAAACTTGGGAGAATTGGGTTGGCTGATAGCCTGAATAAATGCATGTGGTTTGTTTGCATGATTTTTGGTTAATAACAAGGGAGATTGAGTGTCTCAGAAAACTCAGAAGAGGGAAATAAAGCTTTATCCTGCCAGATAGAAAAAAAAACCCCAAACCAAAAACCTTCAGATGAAGGTAACTGAACTGGTAAATAGTAATGGAAAGTAGTCAAGTGTCTTCTGACTTAAAAATGGAGTGGAGAAAGGCCTAGGTAATGTACTACAGGGGACAATCCCGTGCCAGTTTGCAACGGGACTCGTAGATGGGTTGGACCTGTATCTGCAGAAGTGTTGGGACACCATGAACAAGAACCAGCCAATGAGCTGAGGATTCTTGTCCTCTCCCTGATACAAACCAATGTTAAGATGAACAAAATCCCTTTAATATATTATGGAAACAGTATTCTGGAATACTGGAGAAGCATTCTCTAGCTGTTTTGTCAAACCTGCTCTTCCATGTGAGACAGGGCCTGAAGGCATACGAGGTCTAATATCTCTTGTAATTGTTAGCAGACCTAGGACTAGTTCAGATATTGTTTCTGGGTGGGGGGTGTTGTTGCATGTGTAAAGGTCTGATCTTCTGAAGAAAGCTTGGAGAGATGCCCAAGAGGTTAATTAAAGGCAATTATTTTATTTTTTT
The DNA here is from genome assembly GCA_027560015.1 of Chloroceryle amazona. Classification (NCBI taxonomy): domain Eukaryota; kingdom Metazoa; phylum Chordata; class Aves; order Coraciiformes; family Cerylidae; genus Chloroceryle; species Chloroceryle amazona. The sequence goes on along the minus strand of JANHFX010022032.1, from coordinate 68,498 downwards.
TTTTAAAGGAGACACTCCAAAGACTCATAAATAGGGCTTCAGGAATAAGACATCCAATTATTTGAGGTGAGGAAAAGGCTAATTTGGTAGATATTCTACTGTTCCACTGCTGATTTCAAGACTGTCACTCTTCTTTGATCTGCTCTAATGCTCACTCCCCTCCTAAACTGCAGATCAACAGAAGCTCCAAAGGGCTGGAGGCAAGAACAAGGCAACTGAAGCTCTGACTTTGTGATGAGTGCTGCAGATAGACTGTGACTGTTTTCTGCTTTTATCTTACCCTTTTTTCTGAATATTAGTCCCGTGGTTATATTTTGTAATCACTTCTCAGTTAAAAAACCCAACACACTAACCCTGAAAGTTTGTCAGCTTGCATAAAGGAGCATGTAGAAGTGGGCTGGTCTACAGTTACACATCTTTTCCTTAAGGATGGATTACCAAGTACTTACGTGGCTTTATTTACAACCTTAGGAATGAGTACATCAAGAAGTTTTTGCTCCTTGCTTAAGAAAGTTTTGGGTTTAGTCAATAATCACAATTTTATATCCCAGCAAGTCCTTTTTATGAGAACTATGAAGGTCAATCACACAACTTCATTATTTGGAAATATTGAGTCTACATACGGCTGGGTCTACACACCAAGTCTCAGACGAGTTCATGACAGGTATGTTTCTGAAAAAAAGAAAAATAAATCACAGATTCTATTTTTTAAAAGAGTGATGAATAATGGAAAATATGAACTGTGGAATTCTATTGTATCAGTTCTATATAGGTTAGCCACATTTAATTATTTTAAGCTCATAAATCCTTAAGAAATGATATTCATGTGATGGACTTTTTGTTGTAAATTTGTACACTGCCCTGAAGGAGACGCTGATTGTTGTATTCTGTAACGATTCATGAGCATCTCTGGTTCACAGGATCACAGAATGTCAGGGGTTGGAAGGGACCTTGGAGATCTTCCAAGATCCTGCCAGAGCAGGATCGTATAATCCAGCACAGGTCAGACAGGAACACATCCAGGAGGGTTGTGAACATCTCCAGAGAAGGAGACTTCACAACCTCTCTGGGTTCCACTGCTCTGTGACCCTGACAGTAAAGAAGTTCCTCTTCATGTTAAGGTGGAACCTCCTGTGCTCCAGCTGACATCCATTCCCCCTTGTCCTATCACAGGGCACGAGTGAGAAG
>JANHFX010022032.1:44505-67210 GCA_027560015.1 Chloroceryle amazona | reverse complement strand
TTCTCTGCCTTCTCTGCATCCCCAGTTATCAGGGCTGCTGCCTCATTCAGCAGCGGGCCCACACTTTCCCTATTCTTACTCTTGCCACTTAGGCATTTGAAGAAGCCCTTCTTATTCTCTTTTACTTCCCTTGCCAGTTTAAGTTCTAAGAGGCTGCCAGGACTAAGAGGAAACTGCGTAGTATCATCTTCTATGAACTGATTAATTTTCAGTGGAGTTACTCTCAGGTCACTCCATTGCATTTTTTCACATACTAAGATGAAAACTAAAAAGAGGGTGATATAAAGCAGTCTTTAGGTTTGTTTTAGCATTGTTTTCTTTCAGCCTGTTAAAACTGCAAATTATATAGTCTAAGCATGCATACACACTTCAACAGGCGTATTCTCTATTTCATTTGCCTTCTATATTCAAAATAGTTATTCCAACAAATGCACAGTAAAACATTTCAAACAGTAGGTGAAAGAACTTTTCATTAATAAAGATGCTATTATTACTTTTTAGTTTCACTTCCAAGTATCACAAGGTTTACGTAACAGTCCTTGTTCTCTAAATAGGAGAAGTAAAATCTGTGTGCATGCTACATTTTAATAACATGCTTGTATTTTAAAATTGAGTTCTTCATTGCATGTCACTGAAAAAATAAGCCTACAGTAAACTCAAAGCCTTATCAAGTAATGCCATCTGTTGGGTTTTTTCTTTTGTTGAGAGGATAAACTGATTTAAAATATATTTAATTAAAGTATCATCAATGATTAAACATGTAACGAGTGACAATGCATTGTACAATTAAAAATAGTTACTTGGGTTCCTATTTATCTATAAAGTGAACTGATGTATCTGCTGTCCATAAATGAACATGAGACATAATCTAATGGACTTTTAATAGAAGGATGCTTGACAAAATACTGGAAGATGGTGTTCTGGGTAATGATCCAGACTGCACTGATCTCAGAAATGACTTATTGTATCTATTTACCTGGCCTCAAAGCGAGGGGGGAAAGATAAAATGATTCAGCTTGTCCAGACTGTTTTGGCACTATAAATGTTTAAATCACTGGAGCAGCCCATTTGCTTCTGTAGTGGGAGAAAACATGAAATTGATTAAAACAGCATAAATGCAACAGGAAAATCTTCCTCCTCCACAGTCACTTTGGGAATGGAAACTTACCTAGTTCTCATGGTTCCTTTTTTTTTTTTCTTTTTCCTGTTGTTGCTCTGAAGTGGTCAGTTCAGAGGAAATTCTATGCTTTAAAGGAGAAAGATCTTAGCACCAGTAGGCCACAACAACAGATCTCTTCTCACGAGTGGTGATCTACTTCCAGAACAGGGGCAATGAGAGTAAGGAAGGCTTTGAGAGTCATGAAGGACTGCTGTGTGCCCTGAAAGTCTTCCTTTTGCCTCCCATAACATGGCTCATGATACAAGGCTTACAATGACTGTTTCTCTGCTTCCATCTACAACTCACAGAAGTAACTCCAAAGAGCCATCATAAAGCACAAGAAGTATCTCCCGAGTGTCACAGTTACATAGCTGATGAAACCTGAAAAAAAAATACTTGTGCCCTGTAAAATTCCTTTTCAGATACTGTGAAAGAGCCATTGAAGGTAGGGTTTGATGATCTAAGTACAAACGGAAGCCTCATGGAGCTTTTCATAGATACCTAAGCATACAGTGAGAAAACTTTTGCCATTAATGTTACATAGTAAGCCCCATTGAAACAGAAAAGGTGAGTCAAGCCTTCTCTCCCAGACTCACTTATTTCTACCGCTGAAAATAGTTCTGTTGATCTACGGTCTCAGAAATATCCGCCCCTATAATCAATAGGATGACCTGAACTTCAAAGCAGCAGAGTCATACAGTATAAATTAAGAGGTCATTGCAGTCTGCTCAAGAGGCAATATATATGATGCTGGACAGTTTGCCATGGTATTGGGCAACAAAGAAGCAACATTATACTGAGGTACGCAGGTGTTGGACATGGGCAAGAGAAATATCCTGAGAGAATAGCTATGATGCTCATATGAACTTCCAGTCAAGGCATCCAGGCTAGCTGTTGTCAAATTAGTGTGTAGGAAAGATGTACTGCTGGTTTTCAAGTACTTTGAGATGCCCTGGAAGCATGAGTGGCAAAGCTGTGCTATTTTACATTAGGTGTGTTCAGTGTTTAGATGAACTGCTGTGAATGCCTTTAGCAGGGTGAAGTCCTGAGGCCCCTGCAGTACCATTCGGTCCATCTGTAAAGAGCTGCAAAGATCACTTACAGGGAGACCTTCTGCAGCCAGTAAAAATCTGCTGCTTCCTCTATAACAGCATCATCTACAAGGCTTTCTTTTCTCATTAAACAAGTGCTTTTCATTTACAAGCATAGCCCACCAATTTGTGGTCTGGAAGCATTGATCTGATTTCCTGTGAGACCCTGAGAAAACCGCAGAACAATTTGTCTCCTAAGACATCTGGCCAGGTCTAATGTATGGCACTGGCAGTGCACCTTCACCCTGTGTGAGGCTGAAGTGTTGGCTTTATGAGTTTTTACAAACTCGACAGACATGGGGAGATATCAACTCTGGTAGCTAGGTCTGAGATTAAAATCTGTATGTTCACTCCCTTCCAGTCTGCAGGAAGCTAAATGCTTGCTTGTGCCGTTATAATCTGCCCAGAAAGCCAGCACTTAGCTCTGCAGGCTGTCACGTGGCAACTGACGTTTGAGAGCAAACCCGCATGCAGATGATCTGCACTGAGAATACACAGATAAACAGATCAAAATGATGTATACTCCCATATCTTACTTTGCCTTCTGACAACTGACATCCTCTTAAAAGTACTCATACTTGAAATTAAGTCCTCAGCTAATCTGTAGCCTTAAGCAAAGCCCACAAAAGCAAAGGCTGAGATGGGGTAATCATCAACAAGGGTATGACGGGTGGAAGGAGCAAGAGATGGGAAACCAGGTGCAGGAAGGATATAAGAGAACAGGCTTAAAGGACCTGAAAGGCTGATTAATTCCTAAAGAAGATAAGGCTTTGGAAAAAACTTCCCCTCCTATTACCTGCACACTTAATCAATAGCTGTCACAATACCTTTTGTATAGAGGACACAAATATACCTAGGAAAATATGGGAAGTACTGATTTACCAAGATTATTTTTTTCCTGCTTGCTGCAACTTAATTTTATATAGTAGGCACTATCTCAGAAAGAACTAAAACACCTGAGGTGTTCATGTTTCATACACATAACCTAAAATGGATGCTGCTTCTCTGGTCAAGTGACATAGTGAGGCTCACAAATCTTTAAGGCCTTAAGGATTTGAACACAGTGCTCACTCAACATGTTTCCACTTCACATTAGCTCTGTAAAACACATTTCATCCTGTGGATTCATTAACAGGTTAGAACATTAGAAGCACACAGGCATATACAGTGAGTCACATCATGCATAAAACCATGGAAATTATATTCATTTTAGCTGAAGTTGATTTTGTCTGTGATCAAAATCTTTCATTAACATTTAAGTCCTTTGCCCAAAGTTTGTATTTGGGAAAGGTTTATCACGCCTCGGGAATTCTCTTCTTTATCAGAAAGTAACATCTGGAGCAGGAGTCAATTCTCTTGACTAGTCAATCCATTTTCTTTGTTGTTTTCCTTCTATCATCAATACCATCCATTCCAGAAAAAATATACTCCTAAAAATATTTGGGAGTAGTCAGTCTAATTTTTGGTAACAAGTTCTTTATTAATGATCATACTTCTAATAAAATTGTTTTAATCACATCTGCCTTCGCCTTATTTATACATCCATGAAATATGATGCAGGTCCTGCAATATTCTTCCAGGATATTGAGTAGGTCCTTATAGCAACAGTTGATATAAAGCATGTAATCACTAGTGGCCAGACTAGAGGAATATTCACACAGCTCAACTCTCCTTTTGGTACTTCGGGGGGTGAATTCTGTGGTGTGAATTTCACAATCTAGAAAGAGTTATTAGTTTGGTTCTTCCAAGGGCCTGTAATGCATACTGCAATGAACATTTCAGCTTGGGACAGTTCAGTGTAACCTTTTCCATGGATTTCCTGCTGGTGATTTGTTTTGTTCTTTCTTACCTATATTCACAAGCAGTTTTCAGATGCAGGGTCCCATATAGCTCACTGTAACAAAAGATGACAAAGAGGAAGACATTTCTAAAATACAACTAAATCACAGAGTGGATTTTTTTTTTCCTGCAACAAGAAACAGCTGTGCTTTTAATTTTATTTTTCACCTTTTTGATATTTATTGAAATGGGACTGCACATAGAGCTGATGTATTCACAACAAATTCGTTCAGGTTTCACGTACTATGTGCAGCTCAGCACGCTTTGTTCAAGTACATTCTTTTGATCAGTGCTGTTCTGTGCACACTCAACTGCTATCCTTCTACCTTTTCGGTTTTCTCCCCTTACTTTTCTTAAAAGATGAGTAGTCAGGTATGAAATTAGTCCCACCATTTATAAAGGGGATTGCTCATACTGCTTGAGATCTAGTCAGAGTGATGTAGGCTATTGTATTAAACACGGTTTTAAGTTTCTTTGGTCTAATGTCAAGATTCCACTGTGTATTAATAACCAATCTTAGAATAAGACACAGAAGAGGTGTGTTTTTTTCTTGATTGTTTATTATAATACACGAAAAACAGTTCTAGAAAACACATTTCATGGAGCACCATATTGTAACTTTTGCTGGCTCTCCTACAAAGTGTATTTTTGACATTTAAACAATGACACACACAAAGTCAGTACACACAGGCATCTACACCCCGGAGATCTTCTTAAACAGGCCCAAAGAGACCCCTCTTTCATATACAGAAACACTAAGGTGCACATTGGAATGCCAGTGTGAGGGCATCTGAAAGCCAACTGAGTTAGCCACTCTTTTGTTGGCGATCTTCATAAACACACAAGCCTTCATTGTCTCACCCCAATCTTTCTTCTCTGAAGCCTCCAAATTGGGCCCAAAGGTCACCGAACGTGAATCCGGCACAGACATGGTGTAGAGTTGAACAAAACTGGCCAATATTCCCTACCTGATACCTCTTACTGCTTTGGTTATAGTACTGAATGAAAGCCTTAAAAACTCTTAAGCCTACACTCTGCATCACAGAAAAGCCATTTTCACACATACAGAAACATCACCTCCCTCCCAACACGCACTTCAACGCATAGCACTGATACCTTTTTGAGAAGCTTTGTGGGTTTCCCCACCATGATCACCTTAATAAAAAGGACTGCATTTTGTTTTTCAACGTGTTCGAGACAGTTCTTCAACAATATATTTTGTAATATATTTCTTCCTTACTAATAGGCAGGGCATGTTTTCCTGATGCCTTAAGATTGATGTCATTGTCTACACAAGCAAGATGAAAATGCTACTGTTTTCATCTGTACAAAATGTTTTATATTCATTTTATACAGTGCTAAATAACGATGCTAAGCACAGAACAATGTAGAACGATAGCCCCAAATAGCTTTTTACCTTGCTCAAAATGAAAAAGTACTGCAAGTTTCCCATAATAAAGTTGAGACACAGTATTAGGGTCTCTATTATATACAGTAGCCTTCCGGAATACTTTCAGGCACCTATTTTGTGAGCTATTGCTCAATATGTATGTCACACTGAAGCACTTCAAGTACTATGGTTTAGTGCCCTCAAACAGTGAGAATAAGAAACAAATGCAAATTCAGCCTCTCAGCAGACTAGAGCAATTGTGAAGTACTATGATAGCAAGGTAGCAAAATTTCTGCCTGGACCCAAAACTACCCACTGTTACAGTAATTTTGGGCACCTGCCCTATGGCCACTTCTATCATGAACTGAGGACAATGCATGAAATTTAACTTAACACCTTTTCTATAAAATGTACTGATTTTGTCCAAAAAAAAAAATAATTAAAAAGAGCTTTTATTTCTATCAGTGGCTTACAAAAGATATTTTTCCTTGAAATACTTCCTCTGCTTTCTGACCACGGATTTTCTGGGGGAATTTAAGGATTTACAAATGTATTTCTGTCTTGGTAATCAGTGAGGCTGAACTACCTTTAAGTTTTGGGCAGGGTAATGCATTCATGTTGCCAAGAGAAAAAATGAAGTTATTGTGAATTTTTTTCTTGTGGAAAATCCTTGTGGATTTCCCACTTACAGAAGCCAATTTCATAATTCCTTTATAGTATGTGATGAACAGGCATCTGTGAATAACAAGACAAAATACTGAAAACTCAAAAGGAGAAAATGGACTTGCAAAATAACTGTAACATTAGATATGCAAAGGGGTATTAACTGAGTTACTAACTCTGACTCTCTCCTCTGAGCTACAGGGATGGTTCAGCAGCTGTGCTAGCATTTCGCAGATAAACAGTTCAGCCTTTAACTGTATGATGGAGAAAAGAAGAGAGAAAGAACAGCTCTACTAGTTTTACAAAGGCTGTGGAGTTGCTATGGATTAATAAACTTTCAGATGACCGAAGAATGGATCTAATAAGGAAAAGATGTGTGAGATATATCAATAAATATTTTCACTTGGAGTAACGTCTAGTACGCTTTACTTGCCTGTTTAAAAGGACAGTGTAGCAAAACCAGAAGAGATTCAGAGACAAGCAAAGAATATGGACCTGTATAATAAGGTGAATTATTATTTGGCTTAAGAAACAAACAGAAGATAGGTAAATTTTTGTACAGACAGAAGAAATATTTGTATCACCCCTGTTCATACTGTTTTAGTATAGAAGAGCAAGTGATGAGAATGATGTTAAAAAGGAGCCAATTTAAACCTAAGAAAAAAAAAAAGATGTGGTTTTATTTGTTCTTCTTTTCTTAAACATGATGGGTTTTAATTTCAGTATTCCCCACCTTCAGAAATATTTAGATCTCAAAACTCAGGATCAGCCTCCCAGAGGGATGATGAGACATCAAAAATCACATTAGGCAAGACAAAAATAAGGGTTGAAGCTAATGAAAAATTCCAGTAGAAATTATTGCACCTTCCCCTGAAGCATGTGATAAAGTCAGAGGTAGGACACTGGATTAAATAAACCATGTAGCTTGGCTATGTTCCTGTTTCTATCACAGGTTTTAAAATTTCAGTTATATATCCCAGCTAGTCAGGAAAACATGTAACAATCTTCCACACCCAGCAATGAGTTGCACTAACATTAATACATGGGAGGACAGAATAATCGCTTTTACTGGTCTTAGACACCACTTATGTGTGCACACATATGTATATACATACATAAAAATGTATGTTATACATATATATTTGTACACAAATGCACACCTACATACAGAGACACACGCACAGACACAGCTTCTGGGAAGTAGGGCTCACTAGAAGGTCTGAAGACCACTCTTTACACCTTTCTCTGATGCACGTTACCGAACTGTGTAAGTGTTATGTGGGTTTATGTTTAAGTGTGTGGAGGAAAATGTGAGAAGGAAGGGAATCATGAACCTGAATATGGGAGAAATCACTCATGTTACTGTCATCATTTCAGATCGGTGCTTGAAAATGTATTTCCAAATGCCTTGTACCTTGGTTAAGTTGGCCAACAGCCAAGCAAGAAACACACAGTATTAAAGGGACATTGTGAAAAATGAAAATATTTCTGTATGTATTTTCTGTTCTTTCCTGCGTTAGTATTAATACATCCTATTCGTGACAACTGGTATGAGAAATTAAAAGAACTAATTTGATTTTTGCCACTTACCCTGTTTATCTGTTTCATGTTTCTGCCAAAGTTGAGAGAAAACTTGGATAGTCCATCTCCTTACGGATTTTAATTTATCAGCTCTAATGGATTAGCTCTTTTTAATCTGCCTTTTCATCAGGCTTGATTAAATCATTTTAGTTATGTACACTCTAAATTAACAATATGTCTTTAAACATAATTAATAATTCCTCAGACACATGTGTATGAAAATTCTGCTGTCTTTTACACTTACATTAATTAACACTATTTGTCCTCCCTATTTTTCTGGGAAGGATTATAAGAATACAAGTGAAATGGACTACGATACCAGAACTGCAACTAATCAATTCTGAGGCTGCAAACAATTAAAATTCCAAACAAACTAATGTAGCTAGAAACTAGCTACTAGGGTATCTAAGCAAAAATGAGCATGACTACATTAAACAGGGCAAATGACAGGACTGGTTTCCATGTCAATGAGGTAAAGTTGTGTGTAAATTCCCCCATCCGCAAAACATATCTGCAAGGTCATTATTTCAAATAAAAATAAAAGAGAGAAACAAGTTGGTTTTTAAAAAGCAAAAAGTGAAATTACCTTTAAGCCTATTACTAGACAGAAAGAGACTGAGGGAGGTAAAGAAACAGAGAAGAGAACCAGAGCATATGGATAAACCTGTGTTGTCAGCTCTGAGAACCGAGGGTTGGTTGGCATCAGCTGAATATTGTCTCATGATGCCCCCCTAGATGGTTCTTGCTATTTTTTTTTTTACAAATATTCCTGCTTTTTTTTTAATTTTCAAATCATAATGGGCTTCTTTGATCACCTTCATCTTGTTGGTCCAACTCCATAGATTATAATATCATTCTCAGCAGGCACAGGCCTGCATGCTGAATAGAGAGAATTAGAGAGATAATAGGCTGTGCATAGGCATCCATAGAGAGTACAAATACCAGCATACCATGTTTCATCTTGGACAGAGAAGCCAGTCTGCCTGCAAGATGCACTGTATGGTGGTTCCTGTAGTCTCTGAACAATAAAATCTCTAGAGAGAGTGGACAATTGCCACACTCCACTATATCTCTAAGCAGAGCAATTGCAAGTCCCCGGCTCCTCCCTGGAGGGAGGAACATTTGTCACTTGCATTGGCCACAGGAGGGTAAAGAAGCATTTCTGATGAAATGCAAAGCATTGTGTTTCCATGGATTGCCTTCCAAGGAGCAATGCCTGTGGCTCACTCCAGAGCTGACACTTCATGAGACAGGTTCCTGGGAGACAGATCTCATATCACCACTCTTCCTGCTCTTCAGCAGCACCTTTTCACAGAAGCCTCTTCACCTCTTCCATCCCGTAGCGAGTGCAGGAGTGGGATTTTTTTCATACAGCAATGTTTCAGTGGAGTTTTTTGTTTTATTTTCTTTTCCTAGTTAAAGTTCATTTGACCTTGTCATCAAATGTGTTCTCCTGCAAGACCTTATTCAAACCAGCATATGTTTGGTTGGGTTTTTTTCCCTTTTACATCACCCTAAAGGGACACATCTGTTGACATATTTTTGTAGATAATATTTCATCTTTTACTGAAGTTTTGTTCCAGCCAAAGCCGAACCTCCTGTAGATTGTAGAAAAAGGGACCTTTGCCTCCCAGGTAGGCGATTTTTTGTCTCTGCACGATGCATACCCGCTCAAATGAAACCCCATAGGCCACGTTGGCATTGTTGTCCATGCAGTCAGCCACCACCTGGCACTGAGGCGGCAAGGAAAAACGCTCTAGGAGCTGGTGAGCAGCCGCGCATCGGTCTTCCTGGTTCCTGTGTTTCTTAACTTCAAATGAAGAGGGAGAGATTCCAGGGGCAGCCCAGCCATCTGATGGGTGAGCCTCATCGATGTAGACCAACAGAAAGTCAGCCACACCAGAGAACTCCTCCACCAGCTTGCTAAAGGCCGACAGCTGGCTTGTGAATGGTGGTCAGGTAGCCGAACCAAAGTTGACCACCAGTGGCCGCTCAGAGTTGGCAAAATCCAGAAGGTGGCATTTGGTTCCACATTTGCCACCGACACTCTTCCAGCTGCTACTGCTGCCATCACTGCCCTTGGCTATATGGATTACACTGGAGTTTGGGGCTTCTCCTCCCAGTTTGACCTGACGACAAAACAAATCAAAGCACAGCAAGTTAGCGTTACTTGCTTATCCCATACCCTTATGAGTATTCTCATCAAATGAATAGTTACCTCTTCAAAGAGTACACCTAACTACCTACGTGAATACTAGCGTGAAGATATAGCAAAGCATCAAAAGCAGCATCTTCAAAAAGTTAATCTAGTCCATCCCCACTCACAGTGCAGTGCAATGTGGCATTCCTGACCAGAATACTACTTCATCATTCTTAGAAATTTTGCCCGAAATCTGTTTTGTCCCATCCACTACACACATAGTCCCATCCACTCTTACATATTTGCAGACTCTTATTTGCTTTCAGACCACATCTGATTTCTTCTAACTTTTCTGTGAGCTAAATTTTGTAGAGATTATTTTTTTCCACTGTCATCCTCTGAGTTCTCTCCACTTGGTTCACACCTTCCTTGAAGACCAGTGTTCAAAACTCAAGAGAGATTTTACTAATTCTCAGAATAATCAATCGTTCCATGTATCTGCACCTATTTATACATTCCAGATGTTTTCTTTTTACAAAACATCATGATTATTTGGAAAAAAAAAGCAAACAGTAGACTGTTGACTAGGGATTAGTGAGAAGTTATAATGCCTAGGTCCCTTTTCCTGCCTTTGCACTTGCTCACCATTGTGGATTTGGGTACTTCAACAGTCCAGCCTAAATTTGGTGCTTTGCGCTTGGCCCCACGGAACTCCATCCTACATTTCAAGCCCTTTTCAGAACTCTCAAAAATTGTGATGGATTGTATACCTGATCTTCACAACACGTGCAGTGCCTCTCAATTGTGAGAGGTTTTCAGATTTCATATGTGTATATTCTCTTCCATAAAAGATCAAATCCAAGAATTTGACTTGTAAATTCTCAGAGTACCAAACGCAGACATCTCTGCAAACAGCCACTCAATATATTGTTCTTCAAAGTGAGCCATCCAAGACTGCTCTCTCCAAAGGGTTTTCTAACCACTTTGCAGTAATTTCATCACCGATTGGGCGACACATTTCCTTCTATTGCAATGTTCCTCTAGAAGATGATTGGGGAAAAAGCAGCAGGAAAAGGGGAATGTTTCTATAATGGTTGAAGCAGGATGAAGTGAAAAGGAAGTATTCTCGGCTCTGACCCCAGGTCTAACTCAGACTCAACAGGCAATTGTGGGAAAGTAATTTTGCCTGACCATTAATATTTCCATGCTTATAGACAAAAGAGAGAATATAAGCATCTCACAGAAGGTACTGCCAGAATAAGGTGGAGCCTGCAGAGGGCTCCAAGATCCTTGGCTGATAACTGTTACAGAACCACAAAATATTATTACATAAGCGGATTAGCTTTTAATGAGCTCTGCCACAGCAATTCCTATGTATCAGCCTTTAACATCAAGGTCTAGTACAACAATATAATTATCCTTTTGTATTTCCCTGACTCTTTCTATCTCTCTCTCCTGTCTATTTGACCATGTTGAAAAGTGTTGCTTTGAAGAAAACATCTAGGGCTAAATTCTGAAGTCTTTCATATTCTATTCATTTCTTTCTGAAGTTACACTCCAGTTGAAGTCAATAGACATTAATGCTGCATAAGCAGGCTGTAAAAAATTAGTAACTGATTTCTTTGTGCACTTCTATTCTACATTACATTATAGGGTATCCTGGTGAGTCAGATATGGTAAGAAGCTAAGTTAACAGATGAATACTTACTTGATACAATTGCCACTGCTCAAAGATAGAAGCAAGTATATTATAGATAGCAGATGTTCCATTTCTACGTGAGAAACCTGATTACCTTGAACAAATCTACAGTCGTTTACAACTCAGCATTATTTCATCAGAATAGCAATAAAATCAAGAGTCTAACCAAAGCAATGTTTGTATGACACTGCTCTTAAAGTTGACAGACTTCAGAGCTACGTGTTAAGGTCTCGCAGTATTTTGGCATACCTTATAAACATATTTTTAGTATTTTCAGTGGGGCAAATTGAGAGACAACTGTGCTGCCATTCACACAGAGAATAACAACGAAATGAGCCACAGAAAGAAAGACTGCCCAAGACCCACAAACCTCTCCGGGCCAAGCATGTAATGGTCATGCCACTTGGAGCAGGAGTTGTGCAGCTGCTACAGGCAAGGGAAGCAAGTAATGCCCCCAAGAAAGGATGCCCCTTCTGACCCCCCCATCCCCATAAACCTACACCTGCAGCACTGCTATCTGCTAAAGCCCTGATAATAGTAAAAAAAACCCCAAACAAACAACAAACCAAAAAACCACAACACCTTGTGCTCATTTGCATTGAAAGCAAGTAAGGTTTGAAATAGCTAAATAGCTGAGTTTAGAACCTGCTATTTGAGTGTTCTGTCCATTGAACTCGAAAGAAAAGCGCCGTATTCCAGTTTTTGAGAAGAAAGGCTCTATCTGGAGAAAGGCAGGTTCAAACTCAGGTTGTAGCATTTAAGAGGCAGCATTAAGCGTCTTGCAGCATTTAAGGAGTGCTGCTAAAGGCCACCTACACCTTAACAAGTAGCAAGTATTCTTCCGTGCAGCTGTTCAGCATCTCATTTCCCTCTGCCAGCCTGTGCATTTAGATAGGCAAAGCAAGAGTAAGGCAAAGGACCAGACTTGAGTAAAGAACACCCAGGACAAAGCCATGCGGCAGCCATAATCACTCTGAGAGCCTCATCCAATCCATAAGCAAGACAGAGAACGCAGCATTTTGTGATAAGCTGGCGAATACTGAAAAAGGACACATCTCAAGAAACACAAAATCTGCACAAACCCTAGATCCCTGTTTACTTACAAAGCTTAACTATTCTTGCACTACTGAGCAAATGTTTTTTTGGAGCAAGTTTGCCCAAAATGTGTCTTTTGGGCAAAGCCTGACCTGTAAGTTATCTGTGCTGCACCCACTCCCTGGATAAATAATGGACCTCAGTATTCAGGACTGCACAGTCATCCAGTCAAAGAGAAAAAACGTAATAGGATGCGATTTATCTCATATACCAGAATTAAGCAACATACTTTGAATTTCTGATATTTGCTGGCACCTTTCAGAGGAGAAGAAAAATAAAGGTAAAAAGGGTAGAAGGAAAAAAAAATGCAGCACAGAATAGAGCTGCTCAGGAGACAAGAAACACCTGAGCAGCTGTTTCTCCTCACTCTTGTGGTTTTATTTTAGCAAAAGTATTAGGACTGTAAATACTCTAACCAACACCTGAAATGGAAACCACAGTCTGCTTCTCGATCATATTTAGTCAGGAAGAGAGGATACATCATGTAAGCTCCTCATTACCAACTCTTCATTCAGGTCTACCAAACAACTCTTTTCTTAGACAAGTCTGAAAACCCTGAAGGAATAGATTAACAAAACAACTGCTGTCAAACACCAGCATGGGAGTGTCCTTCAAGTACTATTTAACCAAGGGTGGCAACGTATTTCACTCCTCTCCAACGATGCAGGTTTGCATTCTGTCTCCCATACTCCTTATTGACCAAAAAATTGATGGATTTAGGAAATAAAGTACAAATATGCCTTCTGTCACTTTACAGTGGCTTCTGTTCATTTCCCACAGCCCTGAAGTAAGTCTCACGGCCGCAGGTTACCTATCATTTTCATTTTTGTTTCTAGGAGTGCTTGTGTTGGGCTTTTTCCCCTTAATGAGACATCCTTGCCAAGCAGGCATTCAGGAGGCATTTTCTGCTCTTGTAGAGGAGCAATTAGGTCGGTGCCTTGTTCCATGCCAGTGTCAGGCACTCCAAAAAGCAGCCCTGCCCTGTCGTTAACGCTTAAACATAAGCAGCGGCATCTCCACTAATTGGTCTTGATGAAGCGCTGACGTTCCCAAAGGGACTCTTTATTTTACCAGGCTCAGGGAACTGATTGACACAGGATGAGAATATCATCCTTGCTGCTCATCTGCATTGTAGGCCTTGGCTGTCGTCTTTGTTGTTATTTATTGAAAGAAAAAAATAGCTCTTGGAAAAGAAAACCAACGCAATGAGAAAACAAACAAAAACCCCCATGTATTCAGCCAAACCGCTTTTGAAATCTTACACAAAGGCAGGCAAAATATAAATTCTGAGAAACAAACTAGCAGAATTCCCCTCACACGCGATCCAGCATTTCTATAATCACGTACTTATGTGCAGGAACACTCAAGCGTTCGATGCCAGCTTTCTGGATGAGGTGGAAAGCAAACGGCGCTCAGGCACCCCCCTTCCCGCCCAGCCTGCGTGAGACACGCGAGGTAGGCCAACCACATCTGAGGGCCAGGCCAGGCGGCACTGAGGGCCAGCCCCGGCCCAACACCAAAGAAGCGACTTGTACCATTTGTGTAGATTTTCTGTTTGCTTCACAAACTTGCCACTGCATCTCCTTCTCTGCGTCTGCACGTGGAGTGGAAAGGGAGCGAGGCTGCTGCTGCTTTAGTATGCAGACTGCAAAATGAAGGAGGTTTAGGAGTTGGAAGGAAAGGCCTAATCATAAACCGTAGGTTAGAAATAGCACATACGGCTACCGTCGTTGTACATTCTCCACGAGGGCTAGGAGAACCCCCATGGACAAAACACTGTCTCCTCATTTACCTTTTTTTTCTCAAGTGCTTTTAGTAGTTGAACGTAACGCTCCCGAGATCCTGTGCACTGCAAGACAACTTTCGTTCCCTGCATGCGGGATTTTCAGTTTGGCAGACTCGTGAGTCAACTCCCGAAAGAAAACAGGTGTTGCCAGACAATTAGCAGTCTGATATTAGCCATTTAAATATGGCCATGTTGTGTTCAGGACTGGAGTCCAGTGTTTGGTAATGAACTGAATCCCTGGAGCTTTTTGCTCCTTTGCAAATTCTCTGCTTTGCTTTGATTTGATCCCATTCAACTAAATATAGCCTCTGAACAGCCCAATATTTCTCAGTGCTTCATCCAAATCATAATCAGACTCTGGCTGTAAAATTATACAAATTATTATTTTTGTCTTCTTTATTTACATGACCCAGAGTTGTGCAGTGGATAAAAATTACAGGAGGCTTTTCTCTGGAGTAGCATATGGGAGTGGAAGCTCTTCATTTGTCATGGAGAGGTGGCAGCTTGCTTTAAGACACTTGATTACTCAAATTGGAGAGCAGAGACTGGAATTGACTCTCGTTCTCCCAGAGTCTTTTATTTAGGATCAGGTGTGTGAGGCTGAGGAAGGGAAGTGGAAGAGAAATTAAAAGGGCAGTCTAGATAAAAATAACTAGTCAAATCCTGGTCTCTTTCTTTTCAAACTGCCAGGCCCACAAATGAGGATGCACGGCAAAAGGAAAGCATAAAGCAGCATTTTGCCTTGCACTTTTATAAAAGAAAATGGATAATTTTAGCTCGTCTGATCAGGGAGCCTGTAACAAGCTTCTTAAGGGCTTATGTTTCCCTCAAGATGGGAGCATGGCCTATGACATTATGACCTCTGGGGCACTACTGACAGGTGACAAAGGCCATAACCAGACTTTGCTAGTCAGCTCCTGAAGGACACTCAAAGTTAATTTGGATGATTTTTTCTTATTTTATTTTTTCTCCACTCAGCTTTAGCACTTTATGAATATACCACAGCGGTTTTGGTGGAAAGGCAGTGTTGGGGCGCAAGGACCACCTATGATCCTTTTCCCACGTCGTGCCTGTTATGTAATTGTCCTGTCTCTGCCACAGCCAAAGAGGGGTTTCACAAGTGTTTGACAAAAAGGCAAGAAGTCCTTTCAGTCATTTTTTTTGTACACAAAATTGAAAACAGAATACTGCCAAGAGGTGGTGTGGACGATGAGAAGTTAGAGCCACAAGATGAAATGGGTAGGATGAGACCCCACATGGAATAGGAGCCATCATATTCATTTTCCTACCTTTTGTCTGTGAAATGAGTGTCAAACACTCATTTGAACTGGAAGCTCCATGGGACAAACTGTCTATCTCTCTTGTTTAGGACACTGCCTGGTACAATGGGTACCTGGCCTAGGTTGGTCCTCAGACATTACTATAAAAATATATTAATAATAATGACAATGTTTTAATAATAATGATAACGACAAGCCCAAATCCTGCTGAATTTCTGTTCCAAACACTGCAGGAAAGGTTTTAATTGTGGTTTTGTTTTGTATTTCTCACTTCTTTCAAGATTGTTTTCATTTGCAAATGTCAGTGAAAACAATTTTGCTAAGGCTGAACTTTGCAAAACCAATAGAATATTTTTAATACCACATGATGTCTAATTCTAAACTCTGAAACACGCGCTCTCTCACAAATTCTTTTATCACTGTCAGATGCAGAGAGATACAATTCCCTACTTTGCCAGGCAAAATAAATACAAATAGTAAGTACAGAGGTTATGTCTTTGTTCCAGCCTTCAAAAGATTTCCCCAAAAAGCAAAGAGTTATTGGGCAGCCAAGCAGCAGGTAAAGGATCATGTCATCTGCATACAGCTTTGTGATAACGCTGTGCAGGATGCACTTATGACAGTTTTCAGGCTGTCCTGTTTTGTATACCGATTTAGTTCAGGAATAAATGCTGTACCTATCAGGCAGGCAGAAGTAGCCTCACTGAAATCTCAGGAGAATTCCATGGGGTGTTTCCTGAACCAGTCTCCTTGCTGCTACATCCAGAAGCTGGGCCTATGCTTTGAAGCTGGTGTCCTCTGCCAGCCATTCCCTCTCTGCTGGGTCTGTCATGCCAGAGCTTGCTGCCGGCCCGGTCTAAAGCCAGTAAAACACTGTACAAGTACATACACACACCGATCACTATCCATCACATGAGACACCAGCATCCTTCTGAGGGCTTTAACACATGCCTATATGCACGCATGTCACCCCCATAGATGCACCGTGGCATTACTAAGTATTTGGCTGCTTCAGGGAGATGCCATTAAGGTCTTCTCCCTGACTACCCTGCACCGAGGTGACAAAAAGGGACTATTTCCTCTAGGATAACCTTACAGATGGTCATCAAAAATGGTAGGTCTGCATTGCTGAAACACAAAGCTCCCAGCACAAGGCATCACCACTGCACACTGCCAATGGGTGTACCCAGTTTAGAAGCATTTTAAGACACCTATTTGTCACCTTTGGAATCTTAGAAAGCAGATTCATCCCAGTATTAAACAAAGCATGGAACTTAACAGATAAAATCACTTTTAAAAGGAAATACAATGTTTTTTTCAAAACTTATCTAGCTTTTTCACTAGATTTCTGTGGGATACGTGGCACATTCCCTATACATGCTGTGAGCTAAAACAAATGCCACGCGGGCATTTGTACAGATTACCTATATAAATCATGCAGAAAGCACACGAACACCCTCCTAAAAGATCTCTTCTTTTTTCCTCTCTCTTATCAGCAGGTGTGGTCGCAGTCACATCTATACATACGCATATATATTTATATACATATATAACGAGAAAGGACTGACTCCTGAAAGACCAGATTATGTATGCCTATGCACGTGTATTTTTTCATTTATACACATATATATATGCACGTACATATCTATAGACAGATGCACACACATGTATATATATTTGTATACATACAAACACGTATGAAAGTGTAAATACCTACACAAACACACACATACATGATTTGCTCTTCAGGAGTCAGTCCACTTATTTCTGTAGATAAACAGAACACAAAAGTAGATTAGAAAAAATAACATTTAAATCAAATAATTGCACTCTTTCGATTATCTAATGTAACTGACTACTAGCTCTGTTTATCTCTGTTAGGACAGTTAAGCTGGTTCTAAAAAGTCCCTTGTAATATAAGTCACGCTTGCCTTTCAGAAAAGATTATGAAGAGGATGTTCTATAAATCACAAAACTGGTGCAGTGTAGACTATCAACACCAAGTGTGACAGATACTAAACTCGGAGCTAAAGAAGTAAAAAGAAATATATTCATCATCAATAAAATTTACATGAGAAAATAGAAATAATAAAAAAAATCCCAATCATTTTTATTCCAGTGGGACTGTAAAATGTGGAGAAAAGTCATATAGAATGCTCCAGTGAAAAAGAATACTGAATACACTCCATATACAATACAACAAACTCTGCATTGCTTCTCTGCTGAGGATGTTAAAATCTTCAGCTGTTGCTAGGTAATCTTGCCAGGAAAAGTTTGTCCTAACCAAAAAGTCATGTGCAATAACACTTAAAACCAACAAAACGCAGAACAAAAGCAAATTGAAATTTGGGTAAGATATTAAAAAGTTTTCTATAAGGAAAAATGCACCAGGATAACTATTTTCAAATTTACTCTACTTTTAACCATTCCAAATTCATCTCTTGTAGACACCATTCTTGAAACCAAATCACTTAATTCTGGGACGGTCTGTGTGGTTTTGAGGTAGAGGTCCTTTCTTGTAATAAATTTACTTTAATCCATAATCTAGTATCTACCCACACAGTAGATTCTGGGACAGAGATTTTCTGTAATGACTTCCAGTATTTTTTTCTGTGAATAGAAGTGACAGAAAACATAGTAAAAACAAGTGTAGTTACTGCTTTAATCCAGTCTTCTGCTAACTGGCAGTCTAGTGTTAGTTTACCTCAAACATCTGCAATTCTGGTCTTCTAGTTGAAAAATGGTGACTCTCTCATAAATACTCACTGGAATGAGCTCTAGCACCTGCTTAGGTCCTTTGCTAGTACCTGGCTCCAGCCAGTAACTTGGAGCCATAAGCAATTACAGTTATGATATCAGCTGCATTTAGCCATGCTGTCTAATACCAATTCCATAACATTTTCATTTCTTACCCCCACTAATTGGCTGAGATTAAGATATCAAAACTGGGCAGTTGTATTCAGGATTTAGAAGAAAATAATTTTAGGAAAAAAGGATGCTTTGTGGGACACTCTTTAACATAATTCACTATTTCTCCTGCTTTTTTAAACAGTGTCATAAAGAGGGATGCATTCCAAGCTTTTTTAACTTTACAAATACAGCTTTCCAATTGAAACATTTTTCCCTTCTTTTCCTTATAGAAGCAGCAGAAGTTTCTTCTCTGTTGTGGAGTGATGACTCTTCTCTTAATATTGCTCCTCGGTTTACTGTATTCCTTCTACAATTGGATTTCTACATTTATCTACCTTTCTGCAACAATCAAGGGTTTCCAGTGATCTTCTGTTTCATGGCACATAATTCTATTAAGGAAAACAGTCCTTCTGTGAACTGCTGGTCAATTAGCTCCTCCTTAAGCACAGCTGTCATGAATGGATTTTTCCCCTTTTTGCAACAAGGTGATAAAATTTGGTTATGTTTATATGCATTTTTCTGCTGAGTTCACTGAGGCTAAGAATTCATTCTAGGGACCTGAAATCCTAATTAACCTGAAAAACCTTAGTAATTAATGACGATAAGGGAAAGTTTTTAATTATCAGCATTCAAGGTAAGAATTTCATTGCCAACACCAAAAATAGCACAGTCATCCCCTCTGTAGCTTACACGGTTGACATCAACAGTACTGAGGAAAAGCAAAGTGTAAATTTATGGAGTACAGAAAGGCATGCAGTATATTTTAAATCATGTTGTGTTATTTAAGAAAAAAGAGATTGAAAACTTCTCATGGATATAAGGTTCCCTAGAGCTCCACACCTGCTGCAGACCCTGGGCCACATGTAGGTGGCAAACGTGGAAACTGAACTTGGCTGTTCCAGAGCCATGCTACCAAGCTACAGTAGAGCCTTGACCAAGTCATGTGTTAACTGTCATGCCTTGCCTTGTCTCTGAACAATTGTGTTCACCAGTCCATTTAGTGAGGCCACTGTAAAATTTACTTAGTGTCTGTGAAGAGACTAAAACCAGAAACTGGAAGGGCTAAACGAATAGTGAGCTTCATTCAGCATTGCTTTATTTGGGTAGCCAGCTGGCTGACTCCTAGGGTGGCAGTAAAAGGTTGACCTATTTGGCAAAAGCTAATGTTATTTATATTTGTCTCACACTGAAAATTATTGTCCCTGTGGCTTGGGTTTCAGGCTCGGCAGCTTGTATTCTGTATCATAAAGCCAGCAAACACCATCACCAGCAGCTCTTCCCATCTTTAGGTAAGAGTAAATACAAAAGCCATTGTAGGGAGTGAAAGCAAACTGGGGGGAAGGCAATACAGAAGGGCTATCAGAAGATACAGGACCCCTACAACCTCATGGTATCACATGGGGTATGTTAAATTAGATGGTCTAAATAAGACAACATATTAACAGGCTAAGCACTGTCTTGGAAGCCACAGAGCTCTGAATCCGCTTCTTCTACTTGCTAACTGGGTGGCCTGTGAAAGAAATTTCATCTTTTTGGGTCCACCTTTCCAATCTATAAAAGGGAACTATAACTACTTCATGAAACCTGGGCAGTACTGCTCAGTAATGTTTGTACACCACTTAAAAGGAAGAAGAAAAAGTACATGTTGCATAACTACTATTGGTTTTATCAACTTAAATCACCAGGCAGATGTCTCTCAGATAGTCAAGTTCATTTTTAATCTCTGACATGTCCCTCTGTCACTGCTCTCGTGGAGAAAAATGGCTCACTGTTACACTTCGTGGCCAGTTTTACTACTGCTTGGATGCTTCCTTAAATACAAAAAATTAACATATGAGTAATAGCAAATGCCAGCATAATGACAAAGGTTCATTTCTGTATTTTACTCTAATTAAAACAATTCTATGTATCTGAAGATGCAGTCTTTATATGAGGATCTCACATGGCAAATGATTAAACAGCTGTAAAAAACATCTGGAGCATTTTACAGTTATACAGAAACCTTGAAATACTTTATAAACATGAACAAATTCATACCGGTGGGGAAACTGAGGCACTGCTAAACTAAGTGACATGGCCATGGCTGCACAGAGATTTAGAGGCAGAGCAGAGACGGCAACTCCTGAATCTCGTGAACCCTTAACCCAGACTTCAAAGTACTGCTCCTTTCAGGAGCCTTCAACTCCTCACCCATTAAACTTAACATCAAATAGGAGACTGTCTGCACTGCACAGACTCATTCCCTTCCCTTCTCCGCTACAAGGGATGCTCATCACCGTCTACCCACCCCAGTCTGCCAGTCCCCATCTCCGCGCACCCACCTGCTTGTAGGCGTCCAGGAGGAAGCTGTTCCAGACGCAGCGCAGCCCCTCCGAGGTCAGCATCCTCCGCCACTCACCGCGCCCAGACTTAGACCGGCTCAGAAACAGCACCATGTGCTTCAGGAGGATCACGGAGTCATACAGCGCAAGGAAGAGGCAATTGGAGAAAAAGACCGGCAAGATCTGAAGCGTGATCAGCAAATCCACACTTAGCAGACCCATCTTCCTTGCTGCTTCTCTTCAGCCGGATGCCTTCAACTCCCTTTTTTGCTCTGTACTCTCATTTAGAAAGTGAAGTAAAAAAGCATTTCAAAAGCCTTCTTAGCCCTCTCTCAGCTGCTCTCTTTAAAACGAGCAGAGATAGTTAAATATGAGCAGCCTGCTTAAAACCATAACTGCATAATACTCACTCAATTCGAACCTGCTTATTTCTCAGATACTAAGATGTTAACAAAAATTCTTCCCTCAACCAGGAGACTTGATTTTGTTGAAGAGAGAGGCAGCTGTGTTTCCAGTTCCCTGCAGTTAAAAAATTTAAGCTGAGACTGTTAATTGTTAACTTTCCTGCACTATCCCATTGTTTCTCAGCTATTTAAGCACTGAACAGCCCCCTCATTTCTGTGTCAGTAAAGCTAGCTACCTGGTGCAACAATACTCTTTTTAAAAAATGTTTATGTACATAAACTTTCTGTCCCTCCCTCCTTCCCTCCCTCTCTCTCTCTCTCTCTCTTTCCCTCTCTCTCTTCCCCCGCCTCTTTATATTCCTGCCTTCCTCCTCTCCCTCTCTCTTGCTATCTGCCTTTGGTGCAAAGTGCTTTCCCCTCTGGAGTCCTAGCTTGCTTCCCTGAAGCCTTTTATACATTCCCTAGCTAATTGCTGCAATAGAGAAATGAAACCCTAATCTTAGTAAAGATCTTGACGTCAATGTAAAAGAGGGCTTTACTTTGGCCAGGACTGCAGTGAATAGAAAAATGAAATTCTCAAAACTTTTTTTTTCTTTTTTTTTTTTTTTTTCCAGAGAGAGGAGGAAAAAAAGACAGCAAGGGTGGAACTTTGCTTTCAAAAGGAAAAAAAAAAAAGAAACCAATAAGCTTCTGACTGCTCTTACGAAATGCTTTCAAATTTTGGAAAAAGTATTTTCATATGACATGGAAGGTGACAGAGCAATGCAGGCTTCTTTCGTCAAAGTTTTTTTTTTCTCATGGCTGGTTTGTTTTTTTTTCTTTGCCCTTTTGTCTTTTCCAGGAAGGTGTATGAGTTGAGGCATCCAAAGAAAGGGCACATTTCTGTACATTTTCCTCCCACCTCTATGAAGTACAACATGTATAGTATTTAAATATATTTTGTTGTCTTCTTGGTATTTAAGGAAACATAAGGAAACGCCCAGCACTGACTTCATCTACTGATGTGTAAGAGGAGAAGATGAGAAAGAGAGAAAAAAATGTTTTTGAAGGATTTAGGGGTTTTAAGGTAAAGTTTCCTGCTTAATAATAATATGCTACAGCTTTAAATGCTGGTAATCAACTGAGTTTCAAGAATTCAGTTTTTCTCCTGTGACAACTGTTTACATCCACTTGTCTAATAAGGAAAACTAACTTTTATAAAAAAAGCTTAAAGAAAAGAGAGAAGAGAAGAGAAGAGAAGAGAAGAGAAGAGGAGAAGAGAAGAGAAGAAAAAAAGAGAAAAGAAAAGAAAAGAAAAGAAAAGAAAAGAAAAGAAAAGAAAAGAAAAGAAAAGAAAAGAAAAGAAAA
>JANHFX010022032.1:0-44405 GCA_027560015.1 Chloroceryle amazona | reverse complement strand
AGAAAAGAAAAGAAAAGAAAAGAAAAGAAAAGAAAAGAAAAGAAAAGAAAAGAAAAGAAAAGAAAAAAAAGAAAAGAGAGAAAAGAGAAAAGTTTCCTCTGGCAGAGCCCTATGTGCTTTAACAACCACAAGCATCCCCTGCCTCACTATGCTGAAGGCTTACTTTGTTCATTTGCACTTCTCCTTGTTTCATCTTTTTAGTCCAATATTAGTGGTCTTTCCACATGAGGGTTGCTTTTTGTGTGGTTGGTGGTTTTTTGTGTTTTTGGTTTTTTTTGTTTTTGTCACAGTAGACATATTTTGTTTGGTTATTGAGTTATTGGGTTTTGATTTTTGGTTTGGGGTCTTGTTGGTTTTGTTTTTTGGGCTTTTTTAGCATGATTCTAGCTTCCCTAGGTAAATATTTTATATATTTCATGTTGCAGACATCCACAGTTTTGTTTTTGATTGGATATCTTCCCTACATGCTTAAGTAGGCTCTCCTTACCAGATACATTTTATTCTGAGATGTCTGATTCCATGATATGTAATCTCTGTCAACTCCCAGCCCTGATGAGTAGTACAGGCTTCCTTCATTAATATACCTTAGTCTTCATCAGTTTTCACTATCCTTTCAGTGCTGGCAATTGTGGAAGGTAAATACCATCAATCTTCCCTCCTCAGGGGTCTTTCATTTTTAGCTATTGTACTGGCTCACCAAATAAAAGTTTGTTTAGGTAGCATAGTATCAGGCATTTGCAAAAGATATCACCCAGACAGGATATCTTCCAGCAAATGTTTACTCAAAGAAACCTTTCAAAGAAATAACTTTGAAAGGTTATGCACCTTAAACCAGTGACCTTGTGTGTTGCTAACATAAACAAAAAAAGGAATCTGAGTTTCTTTTTCAAACTAGAACAATTTTTAAGGCAAAATGTTGGTGATGACAGTGTTCTATTGCCATAGAAAGAATTGCAACCTCACAGATCTGACTTTATTACTAAAACCTGCAAAACCATGTTATAAGTAGGCAAGAATCGTGTAAGTTTTAGTGGTGGATCTACAGGAGAGTAATCTACATTTAAGACTGCTTGTAATCAAGTGATTACATGTGATTGCCTGAGGTCAGGCAGTAAGCTAGTTTAACAGCTCTGGGGACCCTTGTTCCTGCGTTGTGCTCACATAACACGAGCACACTGACTCATCCATGTGTGGGGATATCTAGTCTGGGAAGAATCCCTTTATTTTGGGAAGGTTTCTTAAAAGGCAGGTCTGGAGTTTGTTGATGATGATGCCAGATGAATCATCAGCCATTGTTTCTCAGAACAGTTTGCAAACAGCTCTGAGGACAGTCTCTTCCTGATCCACAGAGGTAAAGTCAGACAAGAACCTATGCTGGGAACACAATGTAGTCTGGGTTCCAGTGAAACAACTCCTGGTGGGCTTCATGGGTGAAGAGATTGTTTGTAAGACAGCTGAAGACCAGACAGCTACAGAGCTTTGAAGTGCATTAGAAGCAGAAAAGCCCATGGAGCACTAGTGTGAGATGGTACTTCATATTTACACCTTCCTTGCCTCTAAGGCAGACTGTGTGTATTGAATTAAACAGAACTACCTCAGATAGTGTGTTTCAGAGCTTTGGTCAAGACATGCTGATAATTACCTTAACCAAACCATAAAGACAAAAATCTTTTGACTAAATAAAAGTGTAAAAGGACAGTGTATGCCATTGCAGTCTTCAGAACCAGCCTGTCCCTGGCTTCTTAGCTTGACTGTCAGCACAACAATCCTCAGCAGGGAAGGAAAGTGTGTTCTCTGATTCTTATTGATACTGCTTCTATTCCTCTTGGCTGAAACAGTTCATCCTGGTGGGTTTTTTTCTCTCAGGCATAAAAAATACAAGGGGAAACCACTATTTGCATCTTTTGTGAAAGATGGGTACCTGGAGGATAATCTCAGTGTTGAAGCCAACGGCGTCTTGTCATTTCCCTGCAGACCTTCTTAAAGCAAGGAAGAAAGGCATGGTCTTTCAGACCTCAAAACATTAAAAGTTCCTTTACTCTCTTGAAGTGAAGCTGGAGGAGTTTGATACGTGAGGAAGAATTATGCAGGGTTGAAGATACGCATGGAAGAACTGAGATAGGGTTCAGCAAAAGCTCATTTCAGTTACCTGCTCTGCCATACCTTCCTATATAATTTGGGCACAGCCCTACAATGTTCCTCAGTTCTCCATCAGCAAAAGAAAATAAAAATTCTCCCGTAATCTAAGGAGCAGTCAGGTTCCGTAATGGGAAATTAAACATATCATCCATAATTTGTCAAGGTGGAATGAGCAAAGCCAACAACATTAAAGCATTCACTGTTACTAGACCTTGTATGTGGCTAAAGTCAACAGTATCGGTATAGATGTTCACATTCTGTAATGTTTATAGAAATCAGTGCCATCAAAACCGTATCCATGCATAGCTTCATGTTTCTTCCCAGTTTCAACCACAGTAGCATGAAGATTAGGACACGGGGAGCTAGCGAGTTTGTTTACTGCAGCTCTCTTGATAACTGTGCCTAGACATAAGAAATTTGAGGTGGAGTTACTACTTCTCAGGCCACTTTTTCTGACCTCATTTTATAGTGGATCCACACTAGCTTTATGCATGTCAGATAGTGTATTTTACAGCCTTCACTTGCTTGTGTAGTTCTTTACTTGTCTGTGGCCGAACTACCCTCATAAACTGCCATGGCACTCAATCACACCGTATCTAGGTACCTAAATGCAAGACACTAGAGCCCAAAACAAGGAGACTGATACTTTCTCAGACTAAGCAAGACCATTTTGAATGCAGTTACTCTTTGTAACACAGCTGGGAAAAGGTACCTCACAGTGACATGCAAGTAAGACTGCTGCTCCAGTCCTAGCCCCAGGAGATTCATGGGTGAGATCATCCCAAAGGATTCAACACAACCTGTATGCCTGCCTTGCTGCTTCTTGCTGCTTTCACTGCCAAAACCAAAGAATGAAGCTTTTTGTTTGAGAGTTAGTTAGCGTGTCCATGAGCTTATCCCTAGAGAATTATGCAGCTGCAGAGTGATATGGCTGGAGATGGAGACGAGAAAGTTTAGCTTAGCTTTGCCTCCCTGGCCCTGGGCAAAATTTGTTTATTGCAGCCAAACAAGAATTTATACCTCTCATAAAACTGCATTTTTTAATCATTCCCCAAAGAGAAAAATCTCCCCCTTCTCTCAGCAACAATCCCCTCACTTAAAATGCCATGGAGTATTGACTGACTGTCTATTTCCACTTATTTTTTTGTTTAGGATCAGCAGTATATTTTCTTAAAGAAATAATATCTTCAATGAAAAATTTTTTTTCAGGCAAGTCTCAGTGATACCTGGATGGATTACCCGCAGCGTGGATTCACAAGGCCCTGCCTTCCTTCAACACTCCTGGCCTCAGCACCACATCTGAATGGAGCAACGTTCATCCCACTGGCACCCGGCCCCATTCTGCCTCCTTAAAGCTGCTTCTGTTCTCTACAGGAATCCGTTTACCAGCCTTTCAAAGGTGAGCGCACTAAATATATCCTTACTGCCCAATTTATTTACCTTTTATATCAGCCTTAGGTAGGTTCTGTCTGGCTATTCTACCACTGCCATTACGCTGCATAATTGAGAGCTGGTTATTCTGTGAAACTGGCAGCTGTGAGAGGTGCTGATTTAAGAGCCTAGAAGACCCAACTCCTCAAGTTTATCTGCAGTGGGGCTGAGTACAGAGAGTGAGAAGGCAAAGGACAGGAGCAGGACTCTGTGGCAGTTTAGCCATGCTCACTCAGTCCACAGGGCAGCACTACAGTTAGAGGTGATTTCACCCAATAGAGTCCAAACGGAGGCAGTATTCAAATGAACTACAGAAAAAAAGAGCATGTAATCGAGACACTTGTGGATAGGGAAAGAACAGAATACCCTAAGAAATGGCAAGTTATACCTAGGTATGCGAGCTATAATTGAGGCTGTCTTATAGTCAAGCCACAGTGGTTCAGGAAGGTTGAAGTACACGAGAACCAAGACTCCTAATGTCTGCAAAACCTGTTTAGATTTCAAAGCTGTCAGTCTGGCACCTTTTAAGAGCCTGAATTCATTGTATGACAGCAAAGTGAAATAATTTATTTGTGGGTGTGGGTGTGTAATAGTGACAAATTTGAGGCTAGGAGAATTCCTCACATCCCTTGACTAATGATACACAAATTTCTATGCAAAACAAAAATAATCTCCCTGTTTCAGTAAACTACAGTGAACAAACGTAATGCTAAAACATACCTGGCTGAGTCAGACTTAATTTTGGAACAAAACAAAACATCTCACCCACCCTGAAAGATAAGGTAGTTTCTCTTAAGAAAAACAGGAAAGCTGATCTATGAACAAGGACAATCAGAAGACTGTCAGAATAAAAATCAGTCAGCCAAAATACTCTGCACAAGAAGAGGAAAAAAGACTTAAATATATTGAATATCAGAAGAGAACTTCGTCTGCTTGTAGATTCTGTAAATTAACTTCCAAACTGCCAAGAGAAGCTGGGACTAGAGTTTAAAGTCTTCCACTCATATGACTGCTATCCATATATACATATCCATCTGAAGGATATGTGTAGGGGAGTCTCGTATAGCTGCCAGTAAGCTATGATGAGAGGAGGGTGGTAAAATGTTAGTAATATCTCTGCAGGGGGTTCTAAGTAAGTTGGTTCTAGAAAAGCCCCCTAGGCCCAGCCTTCCCAGCCGAGAAGGGACCATTTCCTTCTTCCCCAAAAAACCACTGACCTTTTCCTTCAGCATATGCCTCTGGAGAGCTCCTCATACAAAGTGTTTCAGTGGAAATGAATGAGGTGTGTGTCCTTATCATTCTTGTTCCTTGTTTGTACATGAATTTCAGTTGTCAATGATAGCTATACATAATTCAAGCTTTCAATCTCCCTCCTTCACATCCTGACACATTTTAAAGTTCTACCTTCTGCAGATAATTTTCTGTGCAGGACTGGAGGCAGACATGCTGAAATACTATAGTAAAGGTTCTTGTCATTATGTTTCTAGTTGTCAGAAACGAATTGCCAAGAATCCTGTTTCCTTGAACTTGAATCCTTCAACCTTTTCTTCCTAAACCAAGACAAAGAGATAGTTCAGACCTTACATGGATCAAGAACTGAGGTTTCCAGCCTTTATCAAAAGATACCCATCTAGAAGATAAAAGGCAGTCACAGTACCACCTTCTAGAAGGTGTAATATAAAAATGGTGTGTTTTGCCTGAAATATTAAATTCCCTTTCAATCTGGAAAAGAAGAAATTTAAACATCTTACCATGACAGTAAGCTATGCCATAGCTTGCCTTTCTGAGCAGAGGGCTTCTCATAAGGAGCCCTTTAGATACATGAGCTGTGTGCTCTAAGTATTAATCGAAGTCTAGGAAGTGGTGGGTGCTGAAGTGGAAGCCATTACAAGCCTATTATTTTATCATCATCCTGCTCAGATTTGATACTAAAGCAGTACTGCACTCCCAATCTTTTTTCAGCTTAATGTACCAATGAAAATGAACAAAAAATAATGTTTTAAAAACAAAACCAAGCTGTCATTCTCAGATAGACCTGGTCTATACTATGTGTAAGCAATAAACTTTTACATACCCCCATTGTTAATTCAGTCAGTCTCCTAGTTAGTCTTCTTAAACTCTAAATCAGGTCCTTTCATGCTGTTACACACTTAATATCTTACAATCTGCCATCCCAGTGCTCTTGCAAACTACTCTGTTCAGAAAATACTCGAGAACTGTGTACAGTAAGAAGTAAGAACACTTTGTCTTTTATTCTGCTGCCACTGACTTCAGGCTTATTCAGAGTGCAGCTTTATTAAAACTTCTGTTTTGATTCTAGTGAAATTTAACTTCTCCATGCCCACTTCGGGGTGGGTTTTTTAGTTAATTTTAATTCCATTACCTTGGTTTGTTTGGAAATTATTTAGGCCTAGGAGGCCTTGGAAAAGTGTGTTCTTTCAGTCTTCACTTTCTAGGTGGCCAGAATCGTGCAAAACTTGTACAATGGTTTGCTCCTTCTGTCTCCTACCACAGATCCCTGCATTAGGGTTGTGATTTGTGCTCACTTTTTTATGGTCTGTGTATTACAATACTAAATATGATGTTTAGGCTAAACAATCAACTACGCTAAGCCTAACAGTATATATTATAGGCAATCCCTGCCCTGAAGGGCTTCAATTTAAATACAAAAGATTGAAGAAAAGTATTGGAGAAAGGGGTGGTGTCCCAGAGAAATTCAGCAATTTGCACAGTCACTAGACAAGATTTGAATTCTAGGCTCCTGTAATTATTTTATTTCAATTCTACCCCTTTTATGAAGGCAAACAATCATTCCAGTCAGAAATAAAAATAAAATAGCAGGTTCAATGTTCAGGTCTTCATTCACTTGATGCTGCTACAACCAATGTTGATCAATGACAGAGGGTAAAGTAGAGAAGATGTTGATGTTTTAATGTTAGAGTAGCCCAGAAAAGTAAGTTTATAAAATGTGGCAATTCAAGAAACATAACTTTAAAAACAAACAAAAAGGAAAAACTATGAGAAAAAACTTTGAGAAATTTAACACGGGTACAGAGATTAAGCTTTTTGCTACTTATCCCCTCACCATGTCCTTCATTCTGAGTAAGTTTTGCTGTCTATAGTTGCTTAAATATCAGTTGTGGCATCTGCTATACCACCTTCCTAACCTAAAGGAGAAAAAATATCCACGCAGCTAGCCTCCTCTTGGGAAAGGTAAAGTCATTATGATCCAAGGTTCAGCATGACAGATCGTTTCAATAACTCCAGTGAGCATGTCTCTCTAAGAACATTAGTCTTCATTTTCTCCTAACAGTATTTGAACAGGCATTTGAAAGGAAATGTAGTGATTCCTAAAGACAAATATTTTCACATCTGAGGGAAAGGGAATCATAAATGTTTTAGACATAACAGTAGATTAAGAGTCAAAAAAACTGTCCCCTCCCCAGTCAGTAAACTCACTCTGTGCATTTAAATAAGGCACTGAAAACCTCTGCAATGCTTTCCCTGCATATTTTTACCTGAAGACTGATATCACACACAGATTTTATGAATCTTAAATAAGCTCTTTAAAGTCCTATTTACATCTTCAGAGTAAAGATTTTCTGTAAGTGTCAGATATTACTAACGTCAGTAATAAGAATAATACAACAGAGACACAAATGGATGCTGTTCACCTGTAAGGTTTATTTGTATCTTGGACTATTTCCTGCAAGTTATCTAGGCAGTAACTTCTTATTCCTTTATACTCAAGGTATCGAGAGCCTTATAAAGATTTTATGTTATTTTCTTTATGAAGTCTCATTGTAAGTGAATAAAGAGCCCTCATCTTCACTGCATACAGGTAGGATTAACATTATTAATTTAAGAAATAAAAAGCATAGACTGTATCTGATCTGTTGCCATACATTTCTTTTAAAAACTCCAAGAGCTAAAGCATTCTTCTGGTCCTTCAGTTACAACCAATCCAAAAGATAACTAAGAACTAGGCAAGTATTTTTGTATCCTCCATAATGCTACACAGCATTTACCTTAGAAGTGTTCACAAAATTACGTGATCCCACTTCTATTAATTCAAGATATTTGCTTATAGTAGAATTGGGATTTTACATCAAAACATGGAAAGAGTTTGTGGATAAATTATATATACACTGACAAAAAAAGACAGCTTTATTGACATATTTAGTAGTGTACTTTTATATTATTTCTTACTATACCTATTCAAGGGGAAACTTGGTAGAGCATCTGTTTTAGGACCCTAGCAAGGTTCTAATTTCACAACTGAAGCATACAGACATTTAAACTTCAGCAAGAATTATTCAGTCCAGCACAGAAACTTCAAAAGCATGTATTTTCAAATGCAACTGGTATCTTGCTCTTGTACAGAAACCTGTTTCTTACAGCAGAGTTGGATGAAGTGTCCCATCCTTTAAACATGTACACACAAGCATAATGTAAATGCCTGTAGGAAGGACATTCCATTTGACCTTCCAGTGTGCTATACCTCTTGTGAACACTGACACCAGTACAAGTTAGGTCTATCATTATTATTCTCCAAGGGTGTATCTGTGCATATGTAGGTGTGCATCAATGTTGGTGACTGTAAAAAGCAAGAGCAGTGAAAAATCATGTGTCAATGTTTGCAAATAGGAGCATCGTGATCAAGTTCAGCATGGCAACTCTGAAGTGTACAGGTTCTTCAAGAACTGCAGCTGCCATTGGGGTCTGCATTGGCTCAGCACTCATCATCACTGCTGTAATTTGCTGCAGTTTAAAAAAAAAAAAAATCAAAGCATTTTCTAACGTTAATTTTCCTTGAGAATTAAGGAGCTTAACAGCAGCTAAGTCATAGCTAGTTTTATGCGAAACGTAAAAGATAATAACAATGAGTTGAATAATAATAACACTTAGCACTTACGTAGCTCCGTGTACTTTCAAAGTGCTGTACAAATACTAAATAAGTCATCTTAATTAAAAAGGCCTTGAAAAGATTAAAGGACCCTTGAAATACGTGCGTGCAAAGTGTTTCTTATTACTTCAACACAAGAAAGATCTAGCCCCAAATACCTTTACGTTTGAAAATAGAGGAAATAACAGTGCAACCTAAGCTTAAGGAAAAAAACCACATGGAATAAGCCTTTGGAAATCAGCAAAGCTACTTGCACAAGTAAAAGCTGCAAGATGAAACCCTAAACTATATATCACAGCTTTTTGCCTTTTTTTTTTTTTTCTTTTATTCCATGTATTTCAGTCCCACTGACTTCACCAGGAGCAGTCTCTTCACAATTTTTATGTGCTTTCTAAGAAGGTGTTTGTCTTTTCTGAATGGTTCCATTTCACGTCATCCGTGGTGCTCATAGTTATAAAATGAAGAATGCTTTGTGTGTGTGTGTAAAACCACACCTTTCTAAGAATAGGGCTTGTTCGCAGTCCTCCTGCCACCTCCCACCTAGAGAAATGCTGTTTCCTATAAGAGACCTCCCCTTTGTTCTTTGTAAGAGAGAGGTTGCCCGTAAAAGGGAAGTATGCTGCACCAACTGACTTTTGCAAGCCCATTTTACTTTTTTTTTAAAAAAAACCAACCCACTTTACTGGGACCTGCTCCTCTACATCAAGGGCTGTATACCAGCTGCTCTTCTCCCCTTCATACTGGACAAAACACCAAGGCTGCTTGCAGCAAGCAAGCAAGAGTACGCTTGAGCTTCTTCTCATGACTGTAGGCTATCATACCACCTGATGTACTTTCCATCCTTCCCTCTCTGTCTCACTTTTTCCATTCATAACAGACCTACATGGACTTGGGATGCATCTCTCCATCTTGCTTTTCATTTTCAAGCATACTAAACTTTAATCCATACAGCATTAAACTCTCAAATGCAATTTTTCTAGTGCAAAAAACTTTTTACTTAACCAGTCCACATAGTACTACAATAAACCCAGCCAGTCATTGCTATCTCTAGTGACAAGCAAGGAAAGACTGAAATGGATATTGAGCTCCATCAGTCTTCCTATCCATTTCTAGCAATCTGTTCCAAAGATATTTTAACTCAATTTGTATAAAACATCCTTTCTGGTTCTTGAGAGGTTTCTTTGTATTCTGCTCTCAGAACTTACTGGTGATAACACAGATCTCTGGGAACATACCATATCTACAGGGGCATTCTGTAGGTGTGCAAGAGCAGTGAAGTGATTTCTGGTCAGCAGATTTTGAGAATGAACAAGGAATTGCTGCTTGCATCTAAGACCTTAAAAACTTGTCTATGGAAAAAGTACCAGTGTAGGCAATGACTGACATATACCAGATGCAAATACAAGTATTACAATTAATTTGTTATCATGAAGTGAAGAAGAGAAAAAGGAGAAGAATCTGCATAACATTTTTGAGATTACATATATTAGGCAGCTATGTTTAACATTTTTCACTAGATAAAGTTGACATTATCTCCGTATCCCCCATTCACAACCTCTGATGAAGGTCAGGTATGTTGCAAATTTAGCACCTTTCCTGCAAACGTATTGTGATTAAAACCAACTGGCATCTGGCTATGAATGCCCAATGTCATGGATGGCCTGTATGACCCTGAATGAGCCCTAACAGACTGCAGGGGAATTACTCCATGTACAGAGGATCAACTCACAAGTGGACATGGACTCAGGTCCACTTCTGTTTTGTCTATTGTGATTTTGCCCCTTGGGACCTTAGTTATATTTAATACATTGATTTTTTTGGAGACACTTTTTTATATAGCATTTCAGGCCATAATTTCAGACAGATCTGGTGGGGTCACAAGCAAATTAGAAGCATCTTTTTCAAGATGTATGAAGTTCAGCCATAGTTCACAGTCACAGTGATTGTATTTTCCAAAGCATCCTATGCAATGTGATAACATGAGCTCCTATCAGCCAGCAACAAGGAATAACAAGATGCAATTTCTGCGAGGCAATGATAATTCACTAGTATTTGTGCAGATTACTGAGAACAGGTGTGCAGCTAAGTTGATTCCACTCATTTGTATTAATAGGTATATTAGGATATTGTATCTTACCACGTTAATTAGAGTGAATTGAGTTAGGAAGTTGAGTAACAACTAATTAAAAATTAATGAGGGGCCATGCAGTAACAAGTAATTCTTTATGCTGCAGCAGGTAACCAGGAATATTCCTTTGTTGCCAAAATCAGAGGCCTTTTACCTTTTCCCCTGCAATAGCTGAGTGAACTTGCACAGTATTCTGGGATGATATTTCTGCCCAGATTTCTCCAAAGGTTTCAGGCATATTTGAAGATATGAAAAGCAACAAAACCTCCAACTGAGGAATGGATAAGCGTTCCTGGCACTTAGAAGAGCATGGTTATAGTAGCAAACCTGGCCTCACACATTTTGCTTTCCTATGGCTCACTTGCATTGCCCAGATGATTTAAAATACGAGGCCAGCTCAGACAGAATATTCTGAGTAACAACAGTATAAAGCAAGTGGTCTCCCCTTGATGGTTACTTTTTTTTGCTAGTACATTTAAACTACAGTTTTTCATTGTCATATACAAGTACTTGTAACACAAATAATATATTGCTTTATTAACATGTGTCCCTCTGTGTTGCAATATCTGAATTACAGAAGTTTGCCAGCACAGGCAGGGACCTGTGCAGTGCAGCTGTATGCCAGAATAGGCTTGTTCTCTACAATTACTCTGAAAGGATTGTCTCAGCTGGTAGAAGTTTCAAGGCATGTGACTTCTGCCATTTCTCCCAGGCAGAGGATTTGACAAACCAGCAATTACTAGAGTTCAAAAGGCTTTTAACCTCTATATTTTCTTCTCAAAAGGTCACTCCATTAAGCTTAGTTTTGCTGAGGTATAGAAAACATGGCACCTAGTTTTCCCCACTGTTTATACAGTTCAGTTACCTGCAGACAGCTACCAAGAATCACAGAGTGCTGTATGTTAAAAGGGACCCTCAGAGATCATTGAATTCAACCCCCCTTGCTCGAAGGAGGGTCAGCTAGAATGGGTTGCTCAGGGCCTTATCCTTTCAGCTTTTGAACATCTCTGTGATGGAGACTCCACAACCTCTCCTGGCAACCTGTTCAATGAAAATGTCTTTTTTATCTGCTCAAGTGGACTTTCCGTTTGTTTCAGTTTGTGTCCATTGCCTCCTGTCTTGTCACTGGGCAACATGGAGAAGAGTCTGGCTTCATCTTCTTTACTCCCCTCATGTTAGGTATTTAACAGGTGGATATGGGTGACAATATGACACACACTCCCCAGCCCCACGACACTACTATTAAGCTATAAAGGGGCAACAGTAAAGCAGCACAGTATATTTCATACAAGACAGAGAGGCTTCCCACACACACAAAAAAAGAAAACAAAACCAAAACAGTCTGAACAGTTCCATCTCTTTCAGACTCTCCTTGGGTGAGAGAGACTCCAACCCCTAAGGGAGCTTCATAGCTCATGCTGGACTTGCTCCAGCATGCCCATATTCCTCTTGTACTGGAGAGCCCAGTGCTGGACACAGCACTCCAGACAGGGCCTCACCAGTTCTGAGTAAAGGGCAAGCTCAGCTGTTCATGTTCTCCCTCATTCAGAGCAGGATGCTGGTAGCCTTTTGTGTTGCAAGAGTACATTACTGGCTCATGCTCTGCTTGGTGACCAGGACCCCCAGGTCATTTTGTGTTAAACTGCTTTCCAGACAGTCAGCTCCAGCATGTACTGGTGCATGAGTGTTTTTATCCAGGTGCAGGACTTGGCACTTCCCAGAGTCAAACTGCATGAGAATCCTGCAGGCCCATTTCTCCAGTCCGTTCATGTCCCTCTAAATGGTAGCACAACCAGCTGGTGTAGCATCCCCTTTGAATCCTCCTTTGGGCAAAGAGCATACATTGGACCATGCAAGTCTGTAATCCAAATTCAGTTGAATTACATCTGAGATCAGTCTTGGCTTGGCCCAATTTGTGTTGCTCTGCTGGCAAAAAAAAAAATCATGGTAAGGTTTTTGACATCTGTTATAGCCTGTGAGAAGCCTGCAATGAGGAGAGAAGCCCTGCTGGTGTAGATGCATCTTGCACTTATAATGGGACAAGCACCCTTCTTTTTCTTTAAGGCAAAATAATAAAGGCCTCCTAAAATTACAGAGAAAGGAGGTTGGGGTGGAGGGAAATAATTTGTTTTTCAGAAGTATAGAAAAATTGGGAAAGTAGGAAAATAATGCGCACTGATCATCGGCTTATTTTGTGGCTGTGGGTAAGCCTTTCATCTTTAGGTCTCCCATTTGTTGTAAATTACTGTTTCTCATCATCTTTCATATCTTAATGGAAAACAGACAGTGAGGAGTTGATTCTAATTTAGATTTTAAAATATCATTCCCTGAGCATCCCACCCACATCCTGATCCATATCCTCTACTTATAATTTTCTCAATAGTGAATGCCTTTTTTTTTTGGCAGCAATATCATCTTCCACATAGGTGATTCATATTAAATAAGCAATTTGCCTGTGCTACTCAACTTAAGTAGCAAGTTGGTTACACACGTAGTAGCCTTCTGCACCCACTGCATCCTGAAGGAAGGATTGTAATGATGTGATGAAATGGCTCAGAGCAAATACGTACCAGATCCTGGTCAGGATTAATTTTGTGGAGAACTAAGCAAAAGTTTTCTATGCTATGGAAAGAACAAGTAACAAGAGGATACAAAGAACCTTATACACCTTTTTCCTCATTTACAATGCGTATTATACAAACATACTCCTTGCTTACAGAGACTGTAAGCACACTGTATGACAGAGCACTTGAGGAGCCTTCTGTATTCCAGGATTAATATCATAGCCCAACCAGATATCCAAAAGCCTGCTCTCAGTCTGTTTGAAATCAGATTATAAATCCCATACACATCTATGATAAGCAACATCAGAATTATGGTGGGCAAGACTCTGGGGTTTTCCCTTTGGACCAAAGCTATCAAAACAGACATGAGCAGAAAGCTGGAGACTGCCTGGAGAAGTAAATATGTCCCCAGGGCCACTCTAACTAGGAGATGCATCAGCAGTTCAGTGGGAATACCAGGTAAACCTGAAGCCCACAGCCAGCCTCAGTGGCATTCTCACAGGAACATAGCAGTGGAGGACAGTTATTTCAGTCTCATTCTGCCACACAGACCTCTCTGCACAGTTCTGGTATCCCCTTTACTCCAGCCAGTTGCAGATGAACCATCCCATTGCAAGATCACACAAGGACCTCACGTGTGCCACATACTCTCCAGTGTGCCACCCATTATTGGCTAAATAATGATATCAACCAACAGGCACAGCTTCATTTCTTAACAGACTAGGATAGCAGCTTCCAAGCTTTTTTGGTGAAAGTGCCTTTTTGGGCTCATGATACACTTGTAGTTCTGAACTTCACTTTTGTAACTGGATTTCCAGCTGGCTCCTGTCTTCCTACATCATTGTCATAATTGTAGCATTTGGAACTGGCAAGTTCAGGAGTTTGTCTCCAAATGTTCAAGGCCATAAACTGAGATATCTGATAAACACTGGGCAGAAGTCCAAAACCACACTGGAAATGTGAAGAAAGATCCTGGAGTATGCTGATGAAAAGGTAGTCACAACAGCTCAGAAAATTTCCAGATCTTCAGCTGGCTAATGCAACTGTGCCCTCCTGTCAGTGCTTTGCCATCTCAGGATGGGGCAATTAGTAAAAGCCATTCTACATATACATGCTTTATATGCTTTTTGGAGAGATACATGATGGTCAGAGCTCACTTTTTTTTTGCCACAGCCCAAGGAGAGAGAGAGAAGAAGAGAGAAAGAAAGAAGAGAGACAGAGAGAGAGAGAAAAGTAAAATACATTGGAAAACTGCTCTTTGAAACCAGCCAGGTGTCTTCTTGGCACAGAAACCCTTTCATGATAAAAATCATGCTGGAGTATTTGGGTAGGTTGGTTTTTCTTCCATTTTGTGTTCTTTTTAATAAGTCAGTATGACTGCAAGCCAAGATTAAACAGTGAGAAAGATCCGAAGCATTCTACCCAGGCTCACAATGCCTGCAGGCTATGCTAGCTACAATACCTTTCAACACCATTCATTGTCCCATTGTGAGGAACAGCAACAAAAAGAAGCCTTTTTGGCAAAAGTGGCTGAGACATTAAGGATAAAATGAATGGGGGATGGGGGGGAGGGAAGAGAAAATCCCTAGTGAAACAACCTGCAGCTGACACCACCTGCTCTGAAACAGAAGGGCTGCTGAACTTCATAAGGCATATTTGGGGTAGTTGCTATTCATAGGCAGTGTCTGTTTTCTTGTGCAGAAGCACTGTCTTCTCTTTGACTGCTCAGGTTTCTACAGAGGGCAGACAAGCCAGACACTGATCACACAGCCTAAAGGATTTTAAGTGGTAGGACCACTTAAATACAGAAAAGCCTATAATAATCATGTTTACAAGAGGTCTTACAGTTTATCTGAGAATTAGGAAGAACAGACTTTTAGGGGATAGGGGAATCTGTAGGCTGAGTAGATTGTTTCTGCTGACTCAAGATTATCTGTGTTGATGCTCAAATTTCCCAATATTAATCAGAGAATGGATGACTAAAACACAGAATAAGGAGTGGTGATGGATGCAGTGCGATCTAGACTCACAGTTCCCTGCAATAACAAGATAGAAGGTCTAATCCTAGCCTTGACAGGCTTTAGTTTATGTGGTTTACGGGTTTCTTTTTGTGGCCTCTCTATCCACTTATCTAAGTTTTCCCATGTGTAAAACTGTAAAATTAGTTTATTATTTTAATCCAGATTCTGAACTACTGTAGGGTTTGGTTGCTGTTGTTTGGTTTGGTTTGGTTTGGTTTTTTTTGCTTTTTAAAAAATCACTGCCAAGACTTTTGCCATAACTCTGCCCCCTATTCTTCCTTCACTTCTGCAGGCACAGGAAGGAATTCTCATTGCAGATCTTAAAGCCTAATTCCTCTTTGCTACTGAACCCGGTGTTTGTGCAGCACCTAAGAGAAGAGGAGCCCTCATCAAGTACAACAACAGTTACAACCACCACAGCAGCTACCACCCCAACAGCAAGCACAGCGTACCCCCGTGTGACTTAGCAATCACATGTATAGTCTGGATTTTCATTGATTTCACTGAATTTCTTCCTTCAGATTGAATAGAAAAAGTGCCTGAGCAATGATTTTACTGACAGTCAGGATAATTACATTGTGAGATTTAAGGCATTTTGGAATGGTTTCATTGCCAGCATATATACACTACTTTCTGCTGTACGTGTGGTCTCATCCAAGTATCCTGTCTACTGCTAAAACCTTTTTGATGTGAACAACAGTGATTGTTTTAATGAATATTATTAATTTCATAATTGATGAGCATAACTGATGTTACTTTAATCAAATCACTTGCATATGCATTGATTAATGTCAGGAACACTAAGAGAATTTTGCAGTGGTAGAACAGAAAAATATGGGGTGGGGGGAGGGAACAAAACACCCCAACACATATGGGAAACAAGCTGCAGTGTATTGTCCCTTCCCTGCCTAGGCATTTAGTCATGATTTTGTGAGATTGTGTAAGGAGATAGCACCCCTTAGCTTGCCAAGTCCTAAATTATTACACTTTATAATTATTTATTTTTCTTCCATGTGCCCAAATCATGACATAAGAATGAGTGAGGAAGGCTTTGAGTGTGTATGTACACATACTAATTATTAACAGGATTATGCATAGTTGCATGCCAGTAGTACTGGAGCTACATAGAAATTAAAGTCTTTTCAACCACATTCACCTGGCCAGAAGACTTAAATCCCTACCTTACTGAAACCAGGAACTTTAAAGTATTGGCTGCAGGAGGCCTGTGGCAAGACCAGGAACTCAGCCTATATTTCTGGAGGTCCACTCAAGTGCTCTGAAGGTGACACCATTGAAAGAAAAATGTTAAAAGAAGGAAAGGGTTAAGGTATGATGCTCTGTGAACACAAAGAGCTGAAGTGAAGGTCACAGGGCTCAGTAGTCTAAGAAATTTAAGAGACCAAGGATTCAGCCTTTAGAATTCGTAAGTTTTTTCTAAGGTTCGTCATTCATAGTGCTAAGAAGAATGATTTCTTGCAATGACTGTAAGCAGATGCAATGTGGCAGATCCACAGCTGCTGTCAATTGTCACAGTTTCCTATGACTTGGTTGGAGTCAGGCCAACATATATCAGCCAAGGATATGTCCTGCATTGTGTTCATGCATTTGTTGCACATATGCTAAAAGCTAACCAGTATTTCTAGGCTAGAGAAGAGATTAAATTCTGGATTAGAAAAAGGACCATTTCTTGCTTTCCAGTGCAATGGAAGATCATGCCAGAGCTGAATTTAAATCCAAACCCTGTGGGCTTAATTTTGATCCTGACACAGAGTGACTATGTCATGCTGAAAAGTTGTACAAGTTCAGTCCTTCAAATGGGGATGATAAAACTTCTGTGTCACTGAGGTACAGGAAATCTATGCACTTGAGAGACACGGTTGTTAGGAAGAGAGGGACAATACTAACACCTGGAGAAGCCCTCCAGTGGCAGTATCTTACAATTTTAAAGTTCTACACACAGAAAATAAAACATTAGTTTGGACACCAGAGCACAAAAAAAACCCAAGTAAACTTGAGAAAGTAATGAAAAAAGACCCGGCACACACGTATACTTTCCATGTCCTCCTCAGACTCCCCAGCACTATACTGTGGAAACACACTCCTCAGTTACTAACTCTTCAGGCACTGGAAGACTTCTGTGGCATTTAAAGTTGGAACAATATTGTGTGGTTGAGTATATTGTCAAGGCTCAGAAGAACTCATTCAAAACTCATTTCTGTATCATTACATGAAAGAACAGACCCCGGAAGAAACTATTAAGATCTGAACTCCTATATTAAGTATCATTGGAAAATATCATTACTCTTGCCTGAGCTTTTCAGGGTATTATGCATATCTGGTATTGCAGATTACTGCCTGTTGAGGGATGCACTGTTGAAGCTGCTGAAATAAAGACGAGGAACATCCCCTACTTGCTGAAGAACTTTGCTTTTCCATATCTATCTATCTTTAGTCTGGTATCTCAGAGGAAAGAAAAAAACCAACAAAAAGGTTGCAAGGCAGTTCTGCTTTTCATTTAACTAAGATATTAATTTAAATAAGTCTGCTTCTTTTTGAGAAAAGGCTTAAACAGCAAACTTAATGGAAGAAATAAATGAAAACATGTCTCTCTGTCTTCCTTCCTTTTAAACAGCATAGGTCAAATAGAGTTTAGCTGCTGCCTAAGGCCAGGCCACCTCTATTAAAGGTGAAAGAATTTGAAACGCCTGGCTAGTTTTCATACCAATCTCTTCCATGAATTCACCTAACCAAACATTTTCAATAAATTCCTTTGCACAACTACTTCCCTTTCACCAAGCAGCCAGACCAAAATAGAAAATGATTACATTTACTGAAATGGAAGAAAATATGATGCAAAACTCATCTCAGCCAAATTTGAGGATTCTTCATCTGTTAGAAACTAATTCCACAAACAATGGCCAATTAATAAATTTCCATACTACTGCTGTGAAGCAGTACTCTCTTGTTACAGAAGGTGAAGATTGACAGAAGAATTGAAGCTCAAAGTCTTGATGGCAGGGCAGGAACTTCTCGATGCCCTCCTAGGTCCTCCTCATTTCCTCCTCAGGCCCTGTAGTGACCAAAGCAGAAGATGGCCTGATTTCCTTACCCACATCAATTATTTGCTTCTGTCTTTGCTGTTAAGAAGACTATACCCATAACTTTCAGAGTCAAGAGACCAAAACTGTGTGAATTTATGCTCCTGCCTCTTTGCTTTTCTTTTTAATTTGCATTGTATTATATAAAAGCAGAAGTCTGCCCAGAGAGCTAACCACACAGCAGGCAAAAGCTAAGCAATGCAGTTGTGAGCATACACTTCTACTGTGTTCAAAAATCCTAAAGCTTGTACACAGCAAATGCAAAATACAGAAGAGTCAGTGTGGGGGCCTTTTGGCTCACTCAGAAAGCACTTCCTGCACTTGAGTGGAGGAGAAGATTAAAAAAAGGGTGAGAGAAATCCACGGGCAGATAATGCAGAGGTGACACCATGACAGTAAGATAAGGTGCAAAGAGTAGATAATTTGCAGTGCTAGTCTTTGTGCAATGTGGCCTTCTTCCTAAATAGCAGTTACAGGGGTGCCTAGGAAAGTTAAACCAAGAAATGCCCTGAGGGCAAGAAAAGAATCTCGATTTTTAAGAAGCTGTGAGAAAAGAAGAAAACAAGTGATGATATAGTCCAAAAGCAACAGGAGAGGCAGACACAAACAGCAATATACTGACCCTTATGCATGGATGGTTGTGTGAGTTCAGTGTCAGAGAGAAGAAAGATAGGTGGTTGATGTGATTGACAAGTTTTAAATCTGGTGTAGCCAAATCTTTAAAAACATCTGAGACCAAAACAATTAAGGATGTGCTGAACTCCAGGTGCTCAGAAATGACTTTTGCCATAAAGCTGTCACTGTTGTGCCAAAAATGATGTTAGTTATAATGTTTGCCTTCTTTGCTCAGGTCAAATGACCTCAGTAGTGTTAGAGCAGCTGTACACCCAGCAGAGAGGAATGGTTTAGAGTGAAATTGAGGCAGGATAAACTGGCCTCCTTCAAGGAATTGATTATAATCCACAGTGTGTTGTTCTGCAGCGTAAGCAATACAGGACAGATATTTTCAGTCTGTTCTTGCTGTCGTGTGCTCTCAAAACTCCTGGGGTTCCCTGGCAACGCTGTCTGCATTTGTTCTCAATATAGGTAGCCCTTATACACGTAGCTCCATGGAATATCCCCAGCACTAACGACTACTTTCCCAAGAAGGATTTGTGGAATCACATGTGAGCTTGACTTCAGCTGAACTGTTAAAAGTTAAACACGTGCAGAACCATGTTTGCAAGACCTGAGCCCAGGTGAGTATCTCTGTGTAGAGAAAAAGGCTCCATTTGCAGCTCTCATATTTCTGCACCATACACACCTCACAGCAAGTACCGGTGTTGCCTTTTTATTTGGCCAAAACCAAAGCTCTTCTGTACATTTTATTACGAAAGGAAGCATCGCTGTTTTGCAGAAGGAAGCTGTTATCTCACATTACACCTGCAGGAAACTGGAAAGCATTTGAGATTCTTTTTTATCTCAAAGATGTGATTTTCACAGAAGGTATTAGCATCTTATCACTAAAATAATTCCAGATTTTCCTCTTGCCAC
This sequence comes from Chloroceryle amazona, assembly GCA_027560015.1. Lineage (NCBI taxonomy): Eukaryota > Metazoa > Chordata > Aves > Coraciiformes > Cerylidae > Chloroceryle > Chloroceryle amazona. Next base: position 24,585 of record JANHFX010022032.1, on the reverse strand, counting down.
AACTCTCCACCCCACCCCAAAACTGCTTTTTTTAACCACGTGCTTTTTCAGTCTCCTGATAATAAGCAAGTGTTGAAATATTTGCTCTAAAATTAAAGTTTCCAAATGATAGTGGGGCCTTGCTTATAGGAACGATGCTAAAACAGCAAATAGGAAACAAAGAAAAATAAGCAAATAAGAAACAAAGCAAAATTCTGTGCATTTTCATGTATCTTGGAACACCTGAAAAAACTGCACATACGTGAAAATAAAAGACTTACAGAGCCACAGCTGAGCTCAGCTGACTGCCCATCCTTTCATTAATTTATGAGGGATTTCTATCCAGAGAGATGATTTCTATCCAGGGGCAATCCAGAGGCTGGTTACGTACTTCTGTATTGGTCTGCTTCCTTTAGGATAACAGGGAGGAGCTGCAAACCAAAACAAGAAGATAAGGACATTCTGTTTGACTGCAGCAGCCCTTTCAGCCTGTCACCACTAATGGATGGGGAAAAGATGGCAGGAGCAATGAAAAGATGCCCTTTGCTTGGCGAAGTATCACATTGCCAAATCCAAGGACAACACAAAATAAACTCATGAGATCTATTTCTAACCTGAAAAGTAAACAAGCCCCAGTTCCAGAGCAGGTGACCTTGTGCCTTGCATGCTCATTTGTCACAGGAGCGAGAGTGAACTACTCAATGCATCGGTCAGTAACGCTCTTTGGCATTTTGCTGTTACCACCCTCTCCCTAACATCTCTGTTTTTCACCCTCGGATCAACTTCCAAACTGCTCTGGTCCTGCCTAAAGCATGGCTTGTTCAGCTGTAGTCTTCACTTCCCTGAAGAGCCGCAGTTCACCACCCTTGAGCTAATGAGAGGTAATTTCATGGACACACCAGGGAGTTTTCTCTCTCTGGCTGATTTATTCACAGACCTCTTCAGAACACTAAAAAATAGCTGACAAAGTTCAACTGTTTCCTATTCTTGCACTTGCTCAGTCATTTCCCTTTGTGCCAAAATCAACATTATGGATAGACACAAATTTTGCTTATAGTTCTGTTGGCTTTCTCCAAGTCTGTCTGTAGTCACTTCAGACTCTGCAGAATTAATCACTTCCTTCATAAAGTCATTGCACAACACTGGATTTGATTCTCACTACAGTAAAATCCTATTAAAATCCTGCTTATTCTATTTTTAGTGTCAACATTAGCACAAATAGGAGCATTTGCATTTCAGATGGATGACCAAGAAGAAAAATAAGAAAACTACTTTCCATGAATTTTGTCATGCTTGGCACATGATGTGACTCCCCAGATTTATGGGTTAAGTTCTATTGTCTTAAAAAAATACTTGAAAAATGATATCTTACTATTGTGCACGTTTATTTGAGACCATAATACATACAAATATTACCAGGTCGTGTAGAAAAATGAATCCTTAAAGGAACCTCTGATTCTTGGTCATGAAAGACAGAGGGAGGAGAAAAGAGAGCGCTAACAGTTTCTAGGATGTTGGAGATTTATGTTTAAATTTCTCATTGGAATTAGTCAGACAGCTCTGCTCACTGGGCTATCATCTTCTCTGCAACCACGTTTCATCTTCCCTAGAAACATTATTCTCGATCTACAACACCTTCCTAACAAAGTTATAACTGAAAATATGGACGTCTGCCAAAGGCTTTGATTACAACAAATTAATTTCTCAAGTTATTTCTTCATTAGAAAGCCAAACATCTTGTTTTGTTAACTATTCAAAAATGTATATGATTTCTAGATAAAGCATCCAAATGAAATGCAGTGACTTCACCATTCATATTTGTCCTTCAGTATTCTAGGTCCCCAAATTTACAGCACACGGGAGATAGATCATAACTCACATTTTCATTGTTCTGGTAAGCCAACGGGCTGTGCTGACAGAATCGGCTTTAATCCAATTCATTTAAGTCTGCCACACCTGATAATTCTTATCTGAGCTATTACTGACCATGAGACAAAGTTCAAAATTGAGTCTTTTGAGATACAACCTTTTAAAAGTAAAAGGTACTTTGAGAAGCAGAGTGACATTAAAGGTAGATGGTGCACAAGTGGAGATTCCATGCTGGTTTGCAAGGACCACAGCAACCAGAGACCCCACAAACCAACCAACTACTGAAGTGCTCCAGGTCGTTCTGAAGCTCTAGATAATTGCCAGGTAGCTAATCTGCTCTGGTTTAACTTCATGCAAGTGTATGTTATGCAAGCGTTTCTTATTGGCTAGGAAAAGCCAGGTCAGCATAACATAGAGCTTTGCATATCTGCCACAGTAGCAGCAGCTGCGGCTTGGTGCAGGCACAGAGCCTGCCAAGTATCACAAAGAACTGTGATGCTCTGTCACTGAATACGAGACACTGTACAGTGAGTTTCTCTGATGGTCTGGAAGACAAGCACAGGTTCATGCTAAAAAACCGAATTGCTGAACTGACCCCAGAGCACTCCTCCCAGTCTGATTTTGCAGGTAGACAAGTGAGCAAGGATTAAATGTTCAGGAGACCCATGATGGAATTGTCCCCTGTTCTCATTGAATAACAAGGCTTCGTTGGGTAAATGTAATTTCAATAAGTAAAAAGACTTTTGTTCCTCTGTCGTTGCTTAAGATCTCTTACCTCTCGTTTCCTGCAAAGTCAGCAATGACAACTTCTTCCTTGGACCCTTCCCTCAACACATCCTCTGACCTTCCGAAAAGCTATCCCCACCTGAGGGCTCTCAAAGTTTTCTGACGTTCCTGAAGCACTCCATACTGCCTTTTCCTAGAAGGTCTTGGAAATTTTCCTTTTTCTATCCAACTCACAAATAAAAATTTCGATCAATCTTGTCATGTTGTGATTCTCTAACACACGCTGCTACACCTGATCTCCAACCTGTGAGTTTTGCCTACTTTTTAAACTTTAAGCTTTTAGGTTAGGGAAAGTGTGTTGGTTTAGATCTGGGACAGTTTCAAACTCACAGTTGATGTTTAGCAAGATAGAAATAACAGTCTGCATTTTTATTGTAATATCACTGGAAGAATGCACACAAAAGGTCAGAGTTTATTGCTCTGCATCTTAGCTCAAGTCCTCAGCTGCTATAGGTTTGCAGAAGCCAGAATCGGTCTCACTCAAGGACGTGGTAGAGTGGTTCACACCAAGTTCCAGACAAGACTCCATTCTGGGGCAGAGAAGCGCCTTTCTCTGAATATTTCAGCACTTCCTTTTCTGTCTGGAACTTCTAAAGCATCATAAAGAAGGAATGTGGTAGTGGCTATGAAAGCTGACTGAAGCTTTTTACCTCAAAATGACTTGGTGTGTCAATGCTAGTTATATTTGGTACTTTCCCTAAAGCCTGGCTTATTTGAAGATGTGGCTACATGATGCCTCAAGAACTAATTTTTCTTTAAAATCTTCAGGAAAAAAAGGTGAAAAAGAGTTCCCCAAATGAATGTATGGGGCTTAGAAGACAATGAAAATGTCCTCCCATTTTTTTTTTATAATGAAGTCATCTGTGTTTTCAGGTGACCACAGTTTTTGAGGACTGATGCATGAAGGCCAGAGGTTTTCAGCTGGAAGGGTATAATCAGCAGGCAATAACTAAAGGTTTTACATATGCAGTAATGTGTAGTAGGCCTCCATATTGCCATGGCCCAAGTAGCCCAAGGATGCACTTTGACACTAGAATGTCATTGTCAAAGTTTAGGATCAGGGCTGCCCACTAGACCTATAACAGATGTTCTGCTGTTAATCCCTTTCCCTTCTGAAAGAGGAAGAGAAAGGGAAATAAGGGAGAGAGTCTTATGGAATAGAAAAGAAAACTAAAACAGCTTTAATGAAAGTAGTAATAATAAAATGTAATATATACAAATATATATAAACCCAGTATTAAAGTCAACCTCCCTGATGCTAACTGTGTCACCATCACCACTGATGATGTGGAGCAGGCACTGGGGAAGTCACAGACTGGACCCAGTGGCAAATGGGAACTGGATTCAGGAGCTGGATTCTGGAACTGGATTCAGGGACAAATGAATTGGGATCAGAGGTAGAACAGAGTCCTCCTCGGATGCCAGCCATTGCAGAAGAGAGACTGACCCTTGTGATCCCTCAGCGTTATACTGAATATGATGTACATGGGCTGGAATCCCTCGTTGGTCAGTTGGGGGTCACCTGTCCTGTCTGCTCCTCCCTGCAGGTACAGCCCTTTACTTTCTGCACCCCCAGCGTGGTGCACAAGATCCAGCAGTGGCCTTGGTCTGCACCCCAACCCTTGGTACTAACCCTAAACATTGAGCGTTATCACTGCTAGAAGCAGGCACTGTGCAAACAGGCTGCTCGCTTCAGACAGTGCAGTTAGCAGGCACTGAGCTGAAAAGTAAAACCACTGCTCAGAATGAGTTCTGTTCTAATTCAAACCAGGACATACATCTATATCAAAACTCAACAACAACCAACTATGTATGTGTGTATATGCTTGTCTGGATATATTTTTCCATAGGACAGATGCCCACATACTAAGCAATGGGTACTTCATTTATGTTTCTAGTGGAGAAATACTGTTAGGAAATCCCAGAATGTAAGTAATGTAGTGCTTTTGGAAAGCACAATGTAGAAACATTTCTATGTTGGCCCTATTCTGAAATTCTTTTTGCAGTCATAATAGGCCATTGTTAGAGGCATGACACTAAGCTTGTTGAACCTTTGATTTTATCAAATATTTTCACTGTTATGTCCTTAAATAAAATTACATTTTCTGTAAAATAAGTTCTCAGGAATGAATCGAGTAGCAAAAAGTGAGTTTTATAGTGAGTATTAAAACTAATCCAGCCCTTATAGAAGGTGATTTTAGGATGCTCAGTGCAAAAGTATGACTGGTTGTACATGGATACACCAGTAGAGCAAAATATCAGAAGGAACTGGATCCCCATTATTCTTTTTTTTTATTTTATTTAAAGAATGCTCTCCTTGCATATCGATACACCATGCTGCCAGAGGCTTCCTTTGTCTTCCTTTGCTCTCCTCCACTTGAGCAGTACAGGACAGAATATTTAGCTCATATTTTGAAAAGGGTTATAGCTGTGTCAGGTTTTGATTTTCTGAGAATGTTAAAAGGAAAATAAATGAGATTATACACAAGGAGGACTATAAGTTATTTCCAGTTCTTTGGGGCATTCACAACTTACTTCAGAAGAGAGGGAAATAGCTTTCTAAGGTTTGTACCTTCGAAAATTATTAATTCACTAAGTATTCCAGCTAATTTGAGTCACTAGTTATCATGGTTGTTTGTATAAATGGAGACTATCAGACCATCTCATCTGTTGGATTCTGGTCCGCTGGCACTTCATAGTCTATTTCAATAACAGTATTAAGTTTAGCTCTATAACTCCCTGACCTTTCTTTGAAGAATATCTGCAGGGATTAATAAATAACACACAAAAAGGGGCTTGTGATAATGGTAGTTGTGGCAGATACTGTAGGGTAAAGCAGCAGGAAATACTCTTGTTTCACCCTCTAAGCTGCATATCCTCTAGCAGCCAGCTCAAGTGAGGTCATGCAATCTGCTGACCAGCTGGCATTCTCACATTAAGTTTCTTTTAAAAAGTATCATTTAGACTCATGCCAGCTGCTGCTGTCATTACTTTTTTACAGTCATTTCAATTCTGATTCCAAAGCGAGATTGCTAATTCAAAAAATACTTGATTTAAAGTATAGAATAATTCAACAAATACATTCATAAATTCAGAGGTAGAATTGCAGAACTTCGAACACCAGGCAGTAGCTAAGAACCTTGAAATAACATTAGCAACACTGCAGTTTCATACTTCTTAAATTAATGGAAGACATTGTTAAGGAGCATAATGTCTGCTACTGGGATTATGTGAAGAGTGACTTCATGGCTAAGTGTAAGCAAATATATTCATCTATGTCTCTTTAGTTAAAAAATTGGTTAAAGAATAGCCTTCCTCTTTCAATTGCAACTGTTCTATTTTACATATGACTTTTATATTCTAAATTCTTCACTCACAGAACGATGCTAGTAGTATAAAACTGAAAAAAGCTTCCAATATACAGGGAGGGGAGAGTTTACACCCAGGTCACCTCATCAGTGCTACTTCATAATGTCCAGATAGAGATAAAAATACATTATTCTTTCTTTAGGCATCAATAATTCAAAGCATTTCCCAGTATCATTTCATGTTAGTATCAAAGTCAAGTGTACATATTTTGCATATAAAAGAGGTACCTTTTTAATGACTACCAAATGCCGAAGAGCAAAGGTATAGCTGGTGGTTCTCAGGAGCATGACAAATATACTGCCACAAACCTCTGAATGTGACTAATCTGATACCTGTAAGGAGTCTACCATTTTGCTTATGTATGACTTGCTGTGGAAAGCACAAATTTGTGGCACTCAATAGTAATATTTATGGTAGCACAGTGCAGACTTAAAAATTATCTTCATGCCTGTTTTCATTAGCCAGCTGCCAAAGATTTCACTTTGATGTAATTATGCTGTATGCTGCTTTTGTATTTACTTTCATATACATTTATATCAAGTGAGTGATTAATCAGTAACAGATTAGTAAAGCAATATTTCTGTATTGTATCCACACAGTAGGGGGAGGACAAAAGAGAGACAAAAGAAGTAGAATTCAGACCTGAACTGAAGTTGAGATTTGTGCTGGAAGCTAGACCTGTGTAGAGTGCAATATTTTACCCAGGAGTACCTAAAATCTCATAGGCTTTCATAGGTGAAGTTTCAGCTCACAACTACAAAAACCTCACAAACTCCTCCTATTATAACATCTACAACATCTCTGATTAATATAAAACAACAGCACACTGTAAAATTGATGAGTTACATAAATTTACACGAGTCTGGAAAACTATCCCTTTAGGTTTTGGATTAGATCAAAAATAAATATGAAAGCAGGTTGGATCTGAACTGATTAAATAGAACTGAAATGCCATTCTCCCCCATTTTCCTGCCTTGGAAATGCCTTTTTCTCAATTCTGCTTGAGCATCCTGCTCTTAACAAGTTCCTGGAATAAAGAAACTGAGGTTACAAGAACATTGTCTTTTGTATCCGAGAATAGTCCTCAGAAGCTGCCATCACTTTTTCACTGTCAACTGAAAACACTGGCTTTTGCCTTGCCCCTCTCTGCCTCTGGAATATTTTAATTCTGTAGCTAAGTTATTTAACTTGGAAAAGTGTTTGTTTGGGGCAGTACATGGTATGAAAGACATTATAGAACTTAACATTCTATACTATTGCCTCATACTTCTCTGAATAGATAATATCATTGACACAAATGGCTGAACAAAAAAAAAAGTCATGAGAACTGAAGATGTGTGGGCACTGAAATATTTCAAGAATTGAATAATGCTTTCCTTTCTCTGTTTAGTCTGACAGATGACAATGTGTGTTGAACACTTCAGGACTGAATGATGAATAAGACGAAAAAGCCATTTGAGAAATACATTTCTTAGTCCAGATACTTCACTTTGCATTTCAAGAGTGTGCCCAAGTTGGGCATAATTTTTCTCTCACTTCTGACAGGGTATAATCCACAGAAAAGGTACCAGTCCTAGTTCAGTCCCATCCTCCTTCCCCTGCAAATAATGACTGCAGATTTAAACTACTCTTTGGAAACACTGATCTTCGGGAAAAAGAGTTGTTTTATTGTGACTTCTAATTGTGAATTCAATGATATTTGTAATTGGAGAGGCATGTGGTTTCTCTTAGGATGGAGAAATCTCCAGTGTTTCCTGTAGCTAAAAATCTTCAGACTTCGAGGAAATGTCCAGACTTCTTTAACTGTGCAAACTAGAGCCAGAATATGAAACTCCTCCTTAAGCGAAGCCAGAACGTCTCTGCTCAGAAAAGAGAACAGTTTACCCGTGTAAATTGCTCAGAAATTACCTCCTCATTCTGGAGAAGTTCAGAAAATAAGAAGACAAACATTTTACTTCTTTTTTTTTTTATTGCAGCCCCCATCCTCTCCAGTGTAGACCACGGTCTCCTTACAGTGAGCGGTGGGATGCTCATGGTCCCCTCTGCACACACCGCCCAGGAGCTCAGTGGCTGCCTGCAGAACACTGTCCACCAGCTGTGCTGCACAGACAGCCTGCAAGGTGAGCCTGGGGAAGAAGGTGTGGGGCTTGTCCTCACTCCTTGACGAGACACAAAGCAGCAGCTGAAATGAAGACACAAAACTGGCAGCTTGTCTGCCCAAAGTGCAGTAACAACGGCTGGAGAGCAATTGTTGATGGATGTACTAGATGGAGATCTTCATCCTCTCTTAACCACATAACAACCTCTTTTATGGGCTTTTTAGCATTACCCTTCTGTCTAAAGGTAAGACATTACACTTAGAGCAACGACATGTGCAGTGATGTATGCAAACTCACAAGGATCTACCTCGAATGAAGCACTTGGATTATTTTTCAGATATAACATTTGCCTGAGATGCACTGAAACCAACATCATCTTAAGCTTCTCACAAGTTCAAGAGTCCAGATAAACATGTTTGGAAAACCTATTTTCTGTGCTGACTCTAGAAGCATCTTCTCTGAGCTTGCAGCTGCCACTTGAAATTGATATTCCAAGCAGTGTTATCAGCTGGCATTGACCGATCCAGATGGATGGGTTGCTCTGAAGTCTAATAGTCCAGAAATCTCTTTCAGGGATTCCCCATGAGAGGGCATCTGGCAGTCATGGGAATTCTACTAGAGACAGTAGTCCCAAGGTCCTCTTTCTATCCGAAATCAAGGAATTTCAGACCAATTTTAATGAATAGTCCCTGTAGCACAGGCAAATTTGAAGATTAAGGGAAATGTCTGAAAAATTACATGAATTTCATATTCAGACTAAAAATTTTTAGCCCTTGCTAAGTGATTTACTATACTCTTAGATGATCTTCCACGTCAGAAATGTTACAGAAGCCATAAATGTCACAAGGTATTTTTATAATCCACCTTCGGTTTGGCTAAGACTTTATTCCTAATACCCTACAATTTATCTCAAGTATGCATCTATTTCAAGGTATCATTTCTTATAAAAGTGGCAGCACTGTGTTTACAAAAGTTACATGGAGAGACAGATCACATTGCTTGAGCTACGTCTTGCAAAACCAGCTGCTTCTCCTTTGCAGTGCAGCATGCAACAAAGACTGAGAGAAGTGATTTTCCTTTCTAATAAAACTGAAGCTTGACATGGGAAATTATCACGAGCAAATGAGAGCTTAGAGATTAATAGAGAGATTTCCAAGAACTGCCTGTCTGATTCCTGAAGACAGGTGACTAAAGCCAAAATAATATGAATATATTTTCTATGAACCAATTTGTAATGACTTTCAATTGCTTTAAAAAAAAAGCATGGGTAAATCCCATTTTTAAACAAAGACATCTCTAAAAACTTTAGACACTTGAAGTTTTTTAGACATTGTTGTAGTAACTTGCTATGTTATCAGCTTTAAATAGACTGTACTTTGTTTTAGTATGAGCAGGCACATTGCTGACACCTTTAAAGCACTGATTACAGTCATTATCTCTGACATGTCAGCAGCATTGACAGAACTTCAAGAAATACAGCCTTCATATTTAAGGGACAACCTGTCCCCAGGAAGGAAAATTTTTCATTAAGGCAGGGACATGGAAAATAGCAAATCTAACACCATTTTTCTGTCTCCACCCCAGCTTGACAACAAGGAGCCGTGAAGGGACACTGCCATGGGACAGGGGAGTCTACGCCTACAGCTTGTGCTTGCACAGGTCTGCCCTGCAGATCCAGAAAGCCCTTCCCAAAACTTCCAGAGCTGTAAGTCTGGGTTCCACGGTAGAGGCCCAAGACTCCTTCCAGCAGGGTGGCGAAGTCCGGTCAAGCTGCAGACACGGAGTGTGCAGCTTTATCCTGGAGAAGCTTCTGTGGCTAACCCAGAGCTGCAGATGCTGCCTGGGAGCTTTACATCTGGCCCTATTCAGAATCCAGGTCAGGTTCAACTTCTCTGGAAGTTTTTTAAATCTGAGACATTTTGGACAAGGCATTCGAGACTAAACAAAATTAAATTCTTTCACTGTGCACTGCACAACAGATACTGTTTATAATGTAACTAACTGTGATTTAGCTCATTATGTAAACAGCAAAGGGGTGAATTTTGGCTGCTTTCAATACCTCATGTTTATTGCTCTTTCTAACCAGAGTATTAGTCTCTAGTGTAGTGTTAATTAGGCTGCTTCTTTCTCTTGCTACTTATGTATTATCATATTATCTGATTTTTTGTTTTCAGTCACAACCAGATATTATTCCCCACAAAAGCCTCCGGCACAGGAAAATAATTATCCCCATTTTGAAGCCAAAAGGTAAAACACTTGCCAGGTACAGCAGATCTGTGGATGCACTAGAACATTAACCTGATTTCTGAAGTTTCCATTCTTATCAGCTACACTGACCTTAAAACCTCTGTTTCCATCTCTTTTCCCCTCACTGCAGTAGTCTAGCCTTAATGCCACATTTCTGTCTTTCAGCTGCATGTCTTTAATTATGAGTCACTATCCCAAAAGAAGAACAAAGTGATTATACTTCCATGTGAATTTGCAGAATGTTTATCTGGTTATAGATACATGAATGAAAATAATGTATGAGCATATAAATAGAAAATAGAAGCTTTATTGTGGCTTCTTTGAAAGTCTGGAATGCACTTCTGAAGTCAAAAAGGAAATCGAAAAAATATTTTATTCCAGCTGATAAATGTTTGTTCCCTCAAGCTTTTAATCCATGGCAGAGAAGGATAATGAAACAAATCCACCACTAGTGGCTAAATCAATTAGCTCCATTTTTATTTTAAGCATAGGTATACATATATATTAAAAAAAAGTAAAAAAATAAGGTAACAAGATGTTTAATTAATCAGTATATAAATGAAAATACCTAAGATCTACAGGTGCTAAATACTGAATTATTCTGAGAATTAACATGATCTTTAATATTATTTTACCAGAAATATAACTTTTTTTTTTTCATCTCTGTCACCTGAATGTGGATTTTGAAGTATGATCACTTTCTACAGAGCTGCTTTTGAGGGTCAGAAAAATATAAACTACATTCTCAGACCACCTTCTCTTTCCATTCATTACACAATGTTTCCCCAGCAGATGAAGAGTCCCTTTGAGGGACTTCCCAGACCCTTTTTCTGTGATTAAATACTATTACTATTATTAAGATTATTATTAAGTTATCCAATATGCCAGATAAGCAGGATCTCCAAAACCTGGAAAAACTTATTCCCATTCTTAGTTTGAGAGTAGAGGTGAAGAAGACTTCCAGAATAGAAGTCAAAGTGCTGATCCATAAGACATAGGGATGGGGGGCCTAACATAGTTTGGTAGCTACTTGCACTTGAGTATTTCAACACAAGTTTAATTCTGTATTCTATTCACCCAGAGCCCTCTGGGGAGATAAGCACATAATTGCCACACATGTAGGGTGGGGGGGGGTTATGGAGCTTTAGTACCATCCCTCCTAAGCGACCCTCAATGTTCCACTTGCCTGTACTGGATATAGGACATTCAGAAGCAGAACCTTTTGTTCTAGGAGAGGAAGGGCTACAGAAAGTCCTAGTCCTCTGTTTGTGGCATCACAACAGTATCCACAGCAACTGTGATGTGATACAGAAAGGAATGTGACTTCAAGTGCCAGCAGCTGATGAATGACTGAGGAGCAAAAAGCCTGTTCTCATGCAGATACCCCCAGCAACAGCGTATGTACGAGGCAAATGAAATACACTCATCTGAAATATGCACAGAAAAGGGATGGTTCCTGGTAAGTGTCATTTACACCTAAGGATACACTTTAATCACCACAACAAAACACTCAGAGGGATGGAGCAAGCCAAAGATGCCAAAAGTCCCCAGGGCACCTCTGTCAGTCACTGGCTGGCTATTTATTTAAAAGGGCAGTGAGAAATATAAATAACTACATCAATTTTCTACATTTTTCATTGTGTTTTCAGAGCTCGCTTATTATCTGTGTTGAATAAGCAATACAGATGAGAAAACCAAGGATAAACACAAAGTCTGGAGTGCAGTAAACTACTTAGAAGTTGGCCCTGGGACTTTGGATTCAGGAAAGTTCTTTTCCCAGACCCACCTCAGATTTTCCTTAAGAGCATGACAAAGACCTTTTTGTTGTGTCTCTACAATACCTAGCACAATGGGGCCCTGATCCATAAATGGAGCCTCTAGGCATTGCCACGGTACAAACAAATAACAACAGCTCGCAGCCAAAGACATTGCTGGGCATTGTTCAGTAGGCTAGCAAGCTTCTTATAGAAGTGTGTGTTCTGAGCACTTACTCAGTTCACACAGTCTGGGGTTTCAGAACATTCTTTGTTGAAAAAAGCAACTGTTGGAAATATCCCCTTGACCCTGAATCAGGGCCAAGAAGGTGGAAGATATTAGAGGCACTTCTTGCGTATTACAGCACTGAAACAGTCCTCAAGGAAGCTAGTTTGGTGTGTGTTTGACCAAGGAATGCTCCAATAATGTCCCAGCAATTATGTAAAACACCCATGCTTTATGCAAATACATAGTATGAGATCTTTACACTGCACATCTTACCTATTTATGGGGTGCATAAATAGGTAGAATTGAAAAAAATACCTGCTGGTTGAGGCATTGGGCTGTGCACTGAAAACTTGCACCTGATTCCTGCATCTGGCACAGAGAATTTGCATGTGTTCAGCAGTTCACTTCATATGTATCTTTCTATTCCTCCTTAAAACAAAAAGAAACCCAAAATATTCTTCCTGTCTCACAGGCATCATGAAGATTCCCAAGCACTGTTAAACATTCAGATGCTGATTTTTGCCATTCTTCAGTAGTTAGAAAACAGTGCCTGTTTTAATGAGTACAGATTGTGTGAAAGCCATAATCTTCTTGACTTTTGAAAAATGCAGCTGTCTTTCTGTGTCCATGTCCATGCCCATGGGGAGAATATCCAACTTACTCTTTTCAGGTCATTAGATAGATTACACACTAAGTCTAACCCAAGTTTTTTAGTTAATCGCATCAGCAGAGCCCCATGGTGGAGTGTCTTCAGTGCTGGGTGTAAGCCAACACAGACAGGGTTGGGCTGCACTCTGGTTCTCCCACTTCAGTTTTGCCAGTGTTTTTCATGTGAAGAAAACTCTGTCTTGACATTAGATTTTACACCATGACTCTTGTTTATTTCTATCTAGAACAAAGTCTACAGACAAAGTCAATATATTTATCAGACTAACTAGCAGGCAAGCTTTCAGGCACAGAAGTCATTCTTCAAGCCTCTTTTTTTCACTCTCTCATGTTGTAGACTTCATCTGACTCAGTCACTTCTTACGGGCAAAAAAAAACACATTTCAAGAAAGTAATTCCTTGTTGCTGCAGCTGCCATTGACTGGGCCAAAAAAGATGAAACTGTGGCAAACATAACTTCCCTATGTTAGAACTGGAGAAGCACAGAGATGCAAGTGGGTCAACCTGCCTAATGCTGCACAAACTCAGCTGTAGAATGGGGTAAGAGCATCCTTGCTCTAAGCACGATTTTTCCCTGTCTGAACATGAAATCTATGAGCCTTCCTCATCCTGTTTTCTCATACACCAATGGTTTCTTTAAGGCATATGCATATACATGAAACATTTTTCTTCCCATTTTACCAAAAGAGAAACCAAAGCTGCAATTCTTTTCCTAATGTTTAGCTATTTTCCCACCCACCCAGCTCTTCTTCCTGTTCCCCCCCCCCCCCAGCTGTTCTTCTTGCCTCACACTTAGTTCTTTCACAAAAGTCATCTCACATAACTGATTTCCTTCGGGTGTCTTGCCTCTCTCTGCAGCTATCTCTGTCCTTTAGGTTCTGCAGAGAACAAGTCAGGTATTCCCAGAATATTCAAGCAGTAGACAGGGAACCTGATCATCAACAGAGTTACCTACAACTGCAATAGTGGTGGTAGGAGTGGAGAGTTGCAATGGTTCTCCTGTTCCATGTGGGAGGCTGCCCCATCTTTAACATTCAGCCTTCTGGCAGTATTTCTGTCTCTCCCACTAGAGAGAGGAGATAAATAAAGCCCAGGGGGGAAATCAGACCCAACCTGTCTCTTCAACATGGAATTGAAGGGACCTATGTCTTCCATCTAGACAGAAGGGTAGCAACAGGCACACAATGCAGAGGGTGGGTTAGGGTGTAAGAGTACCTTTAATGGTTTAAAAAGACACAGCATCATTAATTTATTATTTTTTTTTCCAAATCAGACCCAATTACAACTGTTTACAGAGCCCTTTCTCTCTCCCTCAGAGACTTTGGCTGAATTCCCATCATTTCTGGGACTGGACCCAATTATGCCACTGACCACAGCATTCTGACTGCTTAATGCAATTCCATGGCAAGGACAGGGAACTCCCAGGAACAAGAAAGGGCTTGATTTGCTCCACACTGTACCTGGAAACAGCTCCCAAAGCAACACGTTATGCCAAATAACTATGCCTCACAGTAGCCAACTAATTTGTGCAATTCTAGATTAAAACAAAGACTATCCCTTATCTTTTCTTTCTGAAAAGCATTTTTTTTTCCAGGTAAAATTGTTGGCAGAGTTTCCCCTTGGCTGAAATGTCAGGGTTCTGTAATCTTTGTTCTTGTATTTCCATGAACACAGTGCTAGGAGGCAATTAAAAGGTGATGAGTTGGGGGAAATGAGTGGTAAGGGTGAGGGAGGATATAGAAGGTTAAACTTGCAAAGTACTTGTACATATCAGGAAAACCTTCAGTTCTTAGAAAAATCCCATGTTATCCCAGCTCTGACATGCCTCAACAAGTGTGCTTACTCATGGTGGCAAACAAAACTGTTTGAATTGTACTGCAAGATGATTTATTGACTTATTTCATACCATCAGTTTATATCAACGCTTGGAGAAGTGCTATATTATTCACTTTTATCATTGGCTGATCTCCTCTTCTGCTCAAGAATGTTATATTTTTTCCTGTAATTTATAGCATACCATGGGTTAATAACAACCAAGGGAAAAAATACAGGACTGAATAGAATCCTTCCCTTTAAAAAGCATTGGAGAGTCATATGTGAGTACAATGCAGTTCAGTAAGGACAGAGCAAACACAACCGCATGTGAAGGCTGCAGAAGGAATGCTCTGTGAAACAGAGCGTTTCAGGAGGGCTTAGCCAGAACAAAGTGAGGTGATATTTATAAGAAATAGCTTTTCTTCCTCTGGCAAACTGAAAAGACGACACGTTGAGAGACCAGGGTTATGAGAAATCCAATCACTGCCTAAAATTATCCAAAGTATGTGCAAGTTGCCAGGAAAGTAATTTTAGCTTTTATGCAGTGTATAAGAAGAGCAAAAAGGTCTTTAAGGACATAGGTTAACTATAGGATTGTTTGATAGTTTTCAAATCTAATCAGGTTACAGAAAAGTCATCACGTTAAACGTGGATATTTTCAGATGGGTGAAAGAAATGGGCATTTGCCAATTACCCATGCAATTGACTCTTCCTCCAAACATTATTTTTCTCAAGTTAACTTTGTGGTTTACCTTACATGGCACAGTACGTTCAGAAAACTGTGTCACTATCACTAATGTGGCTTCCTGGCCACCTGCAGCATCTCAAAATCTAGTGCTATCACAGAGCTTTGATTTTTCTCAACTTGAAAGTTGGGTAGACAAAATGGAATAAGAGGACAGAAGCAGACAATATATTATCTTCCGTGACTGTGTTCCAAGAAAATTTTAAACTGCAAGTGTAGCATGCTTTCTTTTCCACTGTTTCTTTTGGTTTCTAAAGCCCATTTTACTCAGCACTCACCTACTGGTTTCAACCTCTCTCTAGCACTCCGAAGCCAATATGCTACAGAGACATAGGTCTGGCCATCGTAAAGGATTCAGTCAGCCCAGCTCAGGATTCAGTGCTGAATTTCTTGGAAGACTAGGCCTTGAAGACCTAATGCTTAAACAATAATTTTTTTCCAGATATAAGGAAATCCTCTGAAGGACCCTAATCCACCTAAACACTTAAGTAGGTGCCCTACTTTAAACATATGAGTCTCCTTTGGTGAGTAGAACAAAGAAATATATCTGAGAGTATACTTAAGGCCACACAGGAAAACTGAAATACAAGGCAGTGATAAGGTACAAGATTCTGATTCCTAATTAAATGTTAGGAATATTCACTCACTAGCAGTTTCTCAAATCACTAATAGGCAGCACTGAGAAGATGATGTATACATAATAATCTTCTATTAGCTCTTGGATGTAGCTGACTAGGCTCCACAGAAATCTCAGAAGGATAAAGCCTGTCATTCTCTAATGAATTCGGATTTTTTTCCACAGACAAGCTGTAGTTCATGCAGAGAATAAGGATTTCATTTTTCTCTGTCCTAATCCTGAGTATTTCCAGAAGGCACAAGAGTATCCTCATCATTATAATCAAATGACTCCAGCACATCAGTGGTAATATTACTGGGGTACTGAGCTGCTTAGAGCCTAACTTACAGTAGTGCCCATCTATATGCCACATGGGTTTTTGCAGTCCATCATTACCCAATATGTGGCCAAGTAATTTATCACATGGAACCTGCTTGAGATGGAAAAATACGGATGCCCCTTCTACCAGCTGTGGAGAAATGGGATATTTCTGCACTATACACTTGTTCCTAAAGAAGAATCAAGTTCTTCATGTTGTCACACTTCCCCTGAGGGTCTGCCTGGGTATGATAAGTCTTGTTTGTTTCCTCTTTCTCTACATCTTTATTTTCATCATTTCATTTTCTGCTTCTCTCTCCATCTCCACCTTTTCTCATGCTTGTACTCTTCTTTTCCATCACTCCTTTTTGCTCCAATTAAAAGCAAAGAAATGCACGTCTCCTTTCTTCAAGCTGAGCTCTTGCACACTTCTGATGTTATTAGGACTACATCATTACATGTCTCTGTGACTAGAGGCTTCGATGGTTAAAGCATGTCCCTACAGCTGAGAGGCTAAGCACTTCAAAGATATTTTGCAGGGAATAACTAAGAAAGAGGAGATGCATCTTTCTAACTCAGGGCAATGGTAGTTAGACTGATACTAGCAGTGTAATTTTCTTTATATAGCTTCTATTTTTTTATACAGTATCATAATACTGTTGATATTTCTCTTATCTATTGCCATGTTTAAAGATTTTTTTTTAAATATATTTTATTTTATATTTCAGTTTGGCCTAAGTCACTACATTTAGAGATGTTTACTCCTATCATTATCTCCTGTTCATTGCTCTAGTGCTATTTTATCTGGTCTCCTCAGAAAAAACACCTTCCAATACCATGCTACTGCCTGCCCCCCCTCTCCCTGGAACTTCTGTAATCTGTTTGCTTTTTGCAGCCAAAACTAACCACAAATTATAGCTCACTGAAACAGGAGATCTCCATGCATTTTGTGAAAATCAGCATCTAGAGAGATGGAAAACACAAGCTAAGGCTACCTGAAGGAAATGTCACCCTGTGCACATCACAGCTATCAGTTCTCTTTGATGTGCCCCGATGGTAGACCAATCCACACAGCTATCCATCCTGCATGGAACGGGGCTAAAAAGGCTAAAAAAGCTAAAAATACCCTGACATGTCTCATTTAGGTCACTAAAATGATATGGGGTAAGCCTATATGGGGTATTCATTGCATCCTATATTTAAAAAATATTTATGGTGCATTTTGACTCTCTTCTTGGAAGTTCATTTCTCTGTCTGCCACAGAGTTCAGTCATGGATTTGCTCTGTGTACGTTGCACAGATACATAGCACAAAGTGTTTGTATCTATGCTTCAGGTGATTATATTCTGTTTGCCTTGCTGCTTTTCAGAAGCTTTCATTAATCTCTCTGGGGCCAATTTATGGGGCCAGTAAAAGGCAAGCTCTAGACTTTTCGTGGAATTTCAGGTCACAGATATGACAATTCATTCAAAACACCAGTTCTCACACTAAATGACCTTCACAAATGAAACCCTGAGGCAACGAAACACTACAAAAACCAGATACTGATTCAACATGAGACAATGGGTCACTTCAGGTTTAAGTGAATATTAAGATATTCTATTTATTCTTCAAACCCTCATACATATGGTGGAACTTGTTTTTCATGTGCACTGTAGAGTTCGCATTGTGTATGTTGAAAGACTCTTTTTTTTTTTTTTTTCCTCTGGTAATAGGGAATTTGTGTTATTTGCACATTGCAAAACTTGTTCCACAGGTATGTTGTGAAATTTTATTGGGCATTTTACAGTTTGTGATTCATGCCATATAAATGCTGTTCTGCTCAGCTTTGTGTTTTACTAATTTATGAGTAATGCATGAATGTGATTTCTTGTTTGATTTTCCTGGGATGCAAGGGTAATGTTACTGTTTAAAAAGTCAACACCAACTTAATACTTTACTTTCTGGGCCTGAAAGAGTTTTTAAGGCACAAACTGTATCTCTGAGTATTCTTTAGTATCTAATATAACAGCATCCTAGCCTAGTTGTCTCAATTAGGTGCTTATGTAATAAAAGTTACTGGAAAGAGGGTTCCCACTTGCTTATATCAGGAAGTTCTGTTTATTTTTGATACTATCAGTGGAGTCACCCCAGTAACTGTCTGATTACCATGTGCTTTGAGTAGGTAGTGACCACTGTTGAGGAGTTTGGCATAGCAAATTGACGTGCATTGCATCTGACAAAGAACGTAGCCCAAGAATATATATCGACCAAGATACTATCAAATTCAGCAAGTGCTGTCAAGGATCCTCAATGAAAGTGAAAGCATCTGTTCCTCTTCATGAACTTGTAGGCCTGTGTTCAAACAGATTAAACCTTGCCAGCCATCTCTAGGCCTGCCCTGCTCTCTTTCTATTCACAAGTGACAAAAGCGTTCATGCTTACTAAAGGAAATAAAGATAATTTAGTAATTGAGAGTAAAATGTGTCTAGGTACAGCAGGAGTTGTTAAACCATCAAGAGGAAGTCACTACATCAGTTAAAGGAACCTGCTTAAATTCTTCCCTTGCCTTTGAATATCTGTGTGTAAAATACAATGAGACAGGATATGACATGATGGACCACCCATTCTTTTTTTCTGCAGTCCCAAGCAAGTCTAAGTTCTCAGCAATTAAAGTCTATTACCTCTATTGAAAAATTGGCACACTTTCATTTTTTTTTTCTGCTAAATTATTTCAGTGATTGAATTAACAGCTTTTTCTGTTTCATAAGCAACTGTACCTCTGGTCAAAGTATACCAGCCCTAATATAATTAATGTCTTTAACTCCTTTTTTCCTACTCCATTTAAAGCCCTGTGCTTGTAACAGAGCCATTTTACCATGCTCACTCCAACCACAGCCCATTATTGTTAGCAGCTGGACCACTTTAGAAATGCAAATTATTACAACTATTCTTCTGTCTGTAATGGCTTTTACATTTCTTAGTTCCAGCTGGAGCCAAACAGGAGCACCAAAATACTGTAGGAAATGCTTTCTTTGTAGTATATTTGGGCATACACCAAAAAACGTAAGTTTAGGAGCATCAAGCTGTTTGGGAAAGCAGGCAAGCTATTGTATTCTGCTTCAGCAACAATGAGCTTGAATTTTTTTGAGGCTTGTCTACTGCTGTGCTATTAACAAAAAGTTAATTTACATGAAGCAAATAATGAAGGTATGTCTAAACTTGCTTCCCTTCCAGGAATGAAAATGTATTTTCTCTTACACAACTAAATTTTAATATAATAAATCTTCAAGAACATAGTTTGGAGAAGGTAGAAAGGGTACGCAGAAGCAGACACCTCTTCTGTGGCATCCTGGTCTTTCTAATGCATTAGCATCACAGTAGGGGTGGTCTTTGTCCAGTGTTTAGAGAAGCACTGAGATCGGGACCTCAGTTTAGGAAAATGTTCCCCACTCACCTGTGGAAGGGAGGGAAGAATGACCACTACCTGAAGGTATTGATTTGAAGGCATGAACCTACCTATTTCAGGATTTCAGAAAGCTAACTCTGAAAGCATCATTTTCTTTCCTTTTATCACCAGTCTTCAGGATTCTACTCCTAGGGAAGCAGCGGCTGCCAGCCACACATCGAGTAACCTCGTGCTGTCCTAGGCTATGTCAGGTCACAGCAGGCAGGAAGCCATGCTGGGCTGTCTGAACCACAACTGCTTCAGGTCAGTAGGTATTTGACTTGCACATACCTGAAGTAATGTGTGTAGCATTATAATTACCCTGCTCCAATAAGACTTGAGTGTGTTTTTCCCTCCACATGCTCACATTCCCACGGGGACCAAACCTTTTTCTCAGTATGTACATAAGATCTGCTGCCAATATGTGAGAGATGATGAGTTACTGGCAGAAAAATCCTATTTATATATCACATACTCATATATAAATACACATAGGTATGTACATACTGAAGAGGAATTTAAGCAGATGAATTGCCACATTTTCTCAGGATCCCTTTACCAGATCCTGAGTAAGTTTTGTAGTCAGTACAAAAGCTTTGTACTTCTCTTCAAAATGATCCCTTGTGGTTCAGTCAGACCTACAGTTTGCTCTGTGCTGTGCTTCACTTAGATATGTGTTGGATAATGTGGCTTACATAGCCCAGGATGTTAGACTAAGCTAAAATTCAAGCGGTTGCAGATTAGACAGGTTGAGGTTTAATTCTGTGCAGGTTTTGGCTCAAGCAACACCACTCTTTTTTATTTTTAATGAAGGATGATACAAAGGAAGGAAAAAAAGGAAAAAAAAATCCTAATCCCTAAAACCAAATCTTTATCTGATTAAACCTCGTTTTGAAATTCCCAGTTAAACAGTGTTTTGACTTAAAAATGTCTACTTGTTGAAATTAAAATTCTACCTAGTAGTAGAACAGCTTCAACACAAGCCTCAAAACTGAAGAGAGAATAACCCCAGAATAGGTACCTGGGTGATGGGCAGTGCTTTTAGACAGCGTAAGAAAGATTTGAATTCAGTCACTTTTCTTGTCTGACTCCAAACACTCGAACCTCACCCTGACATAACCACTTTGTTTGTCCTGCTCACTCGGATAATAGTTATTTTGTGAGTATTGTTTCCTATTTTTGTTTTCTCTGAAATGGAGCATATTTTTCTGATATTGGTGGGAAATAAATATAGGCAATGGCAATTATTCTTTCACTTCTCTGAATAGGACCATGTTTTAAGCATAGACCTCAACAGAAGAAACTATTGCTTAGTTTCAACAGAAGAAACTATTGTTTAGTCAGCAAATGGATAAT
Source organism: Chloroceryle amazona (assembly GCA_027560015.1). Taxonomy (NCBI): domain Eukaryota; kingdom Metazoa; phylum Chordata; class Aves; order Coraciiformes; family Cerylidae; genus Chloroceryle; species Chloroceryle amazona. The sequence goes on along the minus strand of JANHFX010022032.1, from coordinate 3,310 downwards.
TATCTTCTAATTAATCAAACTGATCTTTAATCTGAAGAGGATTTGCTTTGGAATAGAAAAGTGTTGTGAAATTCAGTCAACTTCCTCCCTCCCCAAGTTTTTCTGTTTTTCTCAGACTGAACCAGAAATAATTCATTTTAAAAGTTCAGAAGTGGTTGGTGAACTCTTGTTTCTTCCAGCTCTTCTGTGTTGTGTCTGCATTTCTGGGTTCCAGATAAATCTGGAAGCAAATGTGAACTAATGGTCTCATGGCATTTTGGCAGGGACTTCTGGAAACTTCACAAAACAGCTTTTTCCAGACTCAAAGCTGATTTAAAATGGCATAACTTCAGCTATTTAAGAAATACATTCTTTCTCTCAGAAAACTTTATGTTTCATGTGCCAATAGGCACGATTAAAAAGCAACCTTGTTAAAAAAGCCATGAAAAACAGATAAAAGAATAATGAAAAATTTGAGGGGACACCTCCGAGGCCAAAATGTTATGGCTGAAATTAGTTGAACAGGGAGGACATTTAGATACAGAAATAGGACCTATGTTGTGGTCTTACTTCCATTATGAATCTAAACTTAACTGTGTCGTGTGTCCCCCCATTAATTTCTTGGTATAAATGTCTATAATGTATCTATTACCAGTACACATGCAAGCTTTAGTCACTGTCACTCCAGAATGGCCTCAGGGGGAACCTACACTTTCACATGTAAAACCATCTTCTAAAACGAAGTATGTGTCAGGAATGTTATCTCCTGGGGTGAGACAGAGCATTTTTAGGTGAAAATAAAGGGGCCACAGCCTTCAAAGTTGAAGGGACAGCTATGTAGCAATAAAAGTCTTATATAATGGCAAGGCAGGAGAGCCTCATGTTCTGCTATCTGCCTGCTGCCCACAGGGGCTATTCCTAGTTCCTGGCTTGGGGAGTAAAGGCAGATTTATTCTAGCTCACTTTGCTCCTTAATTTTCTAGGAGATGTAGGCAAAGCATTTTGGTGTCTGTGCCTTATGTACCCATGTATATATTCAGCCTAATGATAGGAATTTATCTATTTTGAAGGATCTGAGACCTTCTACATTGGTATAAATGCTGGGATTCCACATGTATTGCTGTTAAAAGCCATGAGCACAGAGGCTTTGCCTGGCCTCCACTATTCATTTTTCCTTTTGGTAAGTGAAGAACTAAAACTGCAAAGTGAATTTTGATATATAGAGTGCCTTGAATTTCCACTGATTTCAATAATCATTGTCTGCCTGTTGTCACTGCTTCAGAATGAAAACAGCTGATAAAATCTTGGCTTTATTGAAGACAAGGGGAGTTCAGTCTGGCTCAATATTTAACAAACATCATGTTCTGGTAAGATCTGATTGGTTTTTCCCAAAATTTTTTCACTGCCTTCTTTCTGAGTATTTAAACACGTGTAGATTGATTTGACCCCACTTCTTACAGCGTCCCTAAATGTTATGCAACAGTGACACTAATCAATATCAAAGTCATGTTCACTGACACTGACCATTCATTCTTTCACTATACTTACACACACACACACACACACACACAAATCTGCCAGAGAGAAGGAGGAAATTATTTGCATACCTGTGGCAAAGGTCCCTACATGGCACCTTTTTGGTGCAGTACCCATTCCAAATGACAATCACTCCAGTGCTGCAGGACCTGACACACTGATTTCTAACCACAAGTAATGCTGGGGAACAGAATGCATTCTTGTCTTCTCACAGGGCTATGTCCAAAAGTAAGAGTCTTCCTAACCTATACATCAGGAAATTAGAAAACTTAAACAAGAATCACACTTCACCAGAAACTTCAATGGATTCAAATTTTTAGGCTGTGCAAAGCAAAATGTTTTTAGGTACTCAGATGTCAGCTGAGATTTATGAATCTCATATACAAATGTTTGATGAGACATCTAATTTTCAAGAAACAGCATTAGGGAACAATGTTCACTTGATGACATGTTCAAAAGAATAAACTTGTTGCTCTGAAAGGGAAAAAACATGAAGCCCTCTGTGCCTTTATAGCCCTTGATAGGCCTATATGCACATGAAGAAATGCAAATGAGTGACTTAAAAGCATATCTGTGCTGCAATTATTACTGATGCTGAAAGTTCACCTAACAATCGTCTGCTACGGGCAGTGTTTACCGAAAAGGCAGAGGTACTGGGATAAAAATAGATACCCTAAAATTCTCTACAGCTATTTAAGTTTTTAATATCTCCAGAAAAATGTCAGCCATACTATATGAAAACAAAACCACATGTGTATACAGATCTGAGTGCATAAAGGAACTTCCCATCCAAGAACAAGGGACACTGATTCACCCTCCTATTGGGGAAACGAGCACGCTCATGCTTTAACCTTTTGCTATGGGGAGGAAAAGAGAACTGGTTATCAAGAGGGACCAGCAGGGCTGGAAGAGGGCAGCCCAGTGTCCTAGGACAGCCACTAAAGAAGGCTCTGTTCTCTTCTTCTGCAATCATATTGGCAAAGGGTCACTGTCCCTCCCAGGCCAGCATAGTCTTTCTAGTGAGGTGTAATGAGAAGGCAGCTACCCTCCCTAGAGTGACAGTGGGGCTGTTCCTCTCTTTTCCCTGATTCTAGAGTTACTGTCGTTTCACTTTTCCTACTAGAGCTCAAAGCAGGCTCTTCCCATAGATGAGCCCTTAAGTTATGTAACAAGGTTCTGACATGAAGCAACACATGCTTCTGCTTACTCCTTCTATTTGATTGTGTTTTAAGCCCATACAGGCCACCAGTGACAACCTAGTGTAACCATTGATTTGACCGTCCCATCTCTCTGCGTAATGAATTGCTGACAAGAGTTCATTTTGTAAGTAAAGACATTAAATAAAGACAAGATAACCTAAAGTAACAAGTTCCTAAAAAAAAAAAAGCTTCTTGGATTCAGTTGCTGCAAAATTGCTGGCTGCAATTACTTTCACTCACAGCCCACGCTGAGCCAAGGCTCTAAAACTAGGGTGTGGAAGGAGAAGAGCTCACTGTAAGGGATTTCTGCAGGCAGCCTAATTGCCTGCAACAAGCAGTGACAGCTGCCACGTGCCTGCCTGACTTCCAGGTGTACAAAGCATGAACAGGATGCACACTTGGTCAGGAGTAAAATTTTGACTACTTCTTCCCACTATCACTACAAGCTTGGGGAAGAGGTAATACAGAGCAGCCCTGCAGAAAAGGACTTGGGGTACTGGTGGAGGAGAAGCTGGACATGAGCAGCCAGGGTGTGCTTGCAGCCCAGAAGGCCAATCCCATCCTGGGCTGCAGCAAAAGAAGTGTGGCCAGCAGAT
>JANHFX010022031.1:34582-55357 GCA_027560015.1 Chloroceryle amazona | reverse complement strand
CCTCCCCACTCCCACTCTGCCCGCTCCTGCTGCCCTGATCCACAATATTTTGTTCAATCCCACTCTTGCATCTAGCTGAGCATCTGTGGCTGAGTGATGGAAGTAATACCCACATCCATTTCTTGGGATGCCCTACCCCAGTGGCTTAAAATTAAAGTGTTATTTGGTCCCCAGGTGCATGGCAACCACTAGGAGGGTGGATGCTTAGAGCAGCTACTTCCTTCATGCAACCAGCCATGTACGTGGCTGGGTTGTGGGGTAATAAGGTTCAGTCATTTATATCAAAAACTAGTCCTGGGGTCTCACTCTGACATACTTTGACCTTAGCTCAGGCAAATAGATAACCTTCAGCTTTGTCCTTCTCTGGTGACCCTACAAGCCCAAACCGTATCCATTTGCCTCTGTGACAGGCCTAAAGAGCAACATGCATACAGCTGCCCTGATGCCACTCTGGGTGGCTCTGCAGTCCTTATCGCTAACTCCAAGCATGGAGGCTGTAGAGGCTCCTGTCATCCTCGCTCTGCTTAGCCCACTCTGCATGTCGCAAAACTGTCCCAGTTTGACTCTGCAGAACCCCACATATCCCAATGTGTTCTCTATCCTACCAAGTCCTTTCCAGCTCTGTCCTGAGATAAATTTATGGGCCTCAAGCCTAAATCTTGTTAGCGAGGCCCAAAATATAACCCAAGCCCAGAACATGTGAAGTCCTACGCTGGGCCAGGGATTACTAAACACTCACCCTCAACCTTAAATTATTTAGATGGTTTCCCATATCCCTCCCTGACTTCGAAGGAACCCATTTAGAGTTGTTTTCTCCAAGCCCTATGTTTCTTCTCAAGCCCTACAAGCATAGCATTCAGCAGAGGCTCAGCAGAGCATCTATAAATCTGCTATAGAATGAATCAATGCTGCAATGCACAACTCCTTTATACATTTGCAGGGCTTGTGTGTGCATGTTTGTTTAGTATGGACACACAGAGAGCATGCACAAGAACTGTTATCTTTCTCTGAGGTCTGTGCTCTGGGTAGTAGATAGCAAATCTGTATTGCCTGGGAGGGTTTGGGTGAGATTAGGTGTAGGACCTGGGATTTGTTTCTACCTGAATGGTGGGCATGTTGTCAGTCTGTTGTGTCTTTATTTCTAAGTGAGTCATATTATACAAATCAATTGCTAATTCCATTAATCATGAAAAACATACAAAAGGACATCTCCAGGAGCTGATTTAGAGAATGTTATGTCTGGGTGATTGAGAAAAGAAAGTTAATCTGGGTCAGAAGACTTTGATTTTTAATTCGTAATATCACATATTTCCATTCTTTTGAACTAAAATCTGACCTACAATTTATTTCTCTAAAGGTGCAGCTTTATAGCTCCATTGACATTGGCATGTGTGGTCATGCATACTGAGTCTGTTCTCTTATGCCTGACGAATAAGAGCTTTTATGGATGCACAGATCAATACAAACTTAGGATCTATAAAAGGCTGCCTGGTGGTATTCATATAGAGAACACATATCATTGTGTTTATCTACAAAGTTGTTTACAGGAGGCAAAATTATGATTTTATTGCATTCTTCTTTCTGTTTCACCATTCTGTGAAAAACAACAGATTTTGATTGTCTGTGTTCCTTTGCAGTTTCTGGACTAAATCTTAAATCAAAAAAAAAACCAAACCTCCATGTGAAGAATGTATGAGTTTGTGGTGCAAAATAATGTCTACATCATGATTTGTATGGAAGGCACCCCAGGAACTCAGTGGAAAACAATTGTCAGCGCCTCTTGCAAAGGAGATGTAATAGGGGTGTAAAGTGACTCTAGTCCACTATGTGAGCAAACTCAAAAGGTAGATTCATCCTTGAGACTGAAATTAGACCTTTTAAAGGTGTAGGAATATCATCTGTGAACAATCAAGTGCCATAAATTTCAGTCTAAGATGATAATATATGCTTTAGTCCGAAATAGGATGCTGGGTTCCCTTTTGACAGACTGAAAATCTGACATTTCTGTTTTGCCAATAGCCAATAGCCTTAGGAAAGCAATGGTGCTAAAATTTGCGTGTGTAGTAGGTAAGGTGCAAGAACCATCCATTTGTCACTATGGGCACTTCTAGCACCTGTTCTAGCACTTGAACATGTGGACCACTGCTAGACCCATGGGTGAGCTCTGAGGACAGTGGAACCAGGTCCGTGGCCCTCCTGTGTCAGCTGGCAATTCCCGATTTCTTGCTGTAGTCTTGGGCAAGTCACTTTGGCCCGGCCAAGGTGACCTTGGCCATTCATTAGGTGTTGCACCTCCAGTCATCGCCTGAATGCATGGAATGCATCTGTGCCTTGACACGTTGCTTTGTCTAGGAGAGATTTCTCAGATTTGCTGGGAGGGAGGTGGTACACAGCTCACACTGTGCAATAACATAGCTCAGGTCAGGAAAGTGTTAATGCACTTGGATCTTGCTGTATTTATTAATCCTGCTTTCACAACAGGCTTCTTCATTTGGACAGCCCAGGCCAGACTGATTTCCAGACTGGAGCTGGTTGCTTTCCCAGCAAATCTGAGCTAACTCACAACTGAGTGCTTCTAAGAAGCTACAGGGATCTGCAGAAAGTACTGTGACATGGAGTATGGGAGGCAGCTGCAAGACTGTCTCCTGTACATGCCTATGCACCACTTATATTTTCCAAGATAAAGCACAGAATCATGAAATTTGAGAAAAATTCAGGTTGGAAGGAACCTCGGGAAGTCTCTAGTGTGACCACCTGCTCAAGGCAGGGCCATTTGCGAGTTAGAAAAAACTTTCACCTTTGTCTAGATATCTAGACAGTGAGTGCTCCAGACTTAGGACAAGGCTCCAAGTGGAGTGGCATTTTTAGGAAATTCATGATGAGTTGCACAGAGATGTGAGTGTCCTGGGAAGAAGGTTACTAATTCCAGATGAGGAGAAATGCCTAACGGACACAGTCTTTCTTTGTGACTTGGAAGAAGGTCGGTAGTAGAGGAGCTGTGCATGGGGAGGTTTCCAGTTTCAGGATGGAATATTCTTCCAACCTAATTGAATATACACTTAATGCAGAGAGAGGGAAATAATTGTGTTAAGGAGCTGAGTACAGCATTATCAACACTTCATAGAGCAGATCTACTCAGGGAACATGAGCAGGTAATGCAGGTAATAGTGATGGATTCCCTTGTCACTCATCTAGGTAGAAATGGCTGGGCTGCTACTCTGCTGAAAGGCATGGAAACACTTACATAATCAGGACACCAAGATGACCCTGAAGGAAGAGCATGAGCTGCTAACAAGCCTTGCCACTCTATGCAGCTGTGCACCCTCACTGATGCTCTCTCACAAGGAATGTTGTAGGCTAAACCTTTTCCCCAGATCTCAACATCCTGCAGCACAAGTGGGGAGCGGAGAAATGGATTAAAATCCCTTTTCAGCTGGTTAAACAGCATTGCTCTGATCAGGTCCCTCTTCCTCTGTAGCACATTTTCCAAAGGCAACAAGCACCCTGTGCTCTTATCCTCTGGACCCACGGATAGTGTTGAAAGTTTGAGGCAAAGGCTATATGACAGGTCAAGCAGAGGTCACTAATCTTTGAAGACGGAGCTGGAAGAGACTTTTAAAAGTCACCAAATCCATCTCCCTGGTCCAGTTTCATTGACAAAACATGATTTTCTGGTTAAAGTAAAATTAAGTGTCTCAGAGCCTATCAAAATTCATTTGAAAACTAATTAACCTAACTTCCTCTTGGTGAACCTATAAACCAAGATGGTGCAGAGGAGCCAAGACTTGAGAAAGACAAGCCTAAAGCTATACAAGAATTTTAATCTTTGCCTTTATATTCCTGCAACATGTGTTGAATGGGTCACCATGTTCAGGACTTTTCCCAGTTCAATGCAAAAGTTTTAATGGCTGCTTGTCTGAAGTAAGTTATCTGACAAAGGTTTGCTGAAGGATGTGTGCTTCCCTATCAATCACCTTCTGTGTACACGAGCACAGTCAGTGCCTTCCTCCTCATAGAAACAGTTCATTTCAGGAGATTTATTCCCCAGGTATCTTTCCTATTCACTGACTATCTAGTCGTCATGACAAAGATGGTATTGCTTATTCCTTTCTAGCTGCCTAAGAAGATGAAACAACTTCATAACCTGAAGAATTGTCTATAATAACTCATCAACAGAATTGGTGATCTCACGCAGTGGTCTGGTAGGTCAACAGCAACTTTGGCCTTTGGCTGTAATTTACAGTTGCCTGACCAACTGTAAACTTGGATGATTTTCTACAGTATCTTTCCCCAGTGTTGACACAAGGTGTGGTGCACTCATACACTGACAAAGCTTCAGTTCTTTCTTTTAGAAAGCCACAGGTGATTAGATTGAGGCCTGTCTTCTCACCTGTCTTACTTTAATGAATGGCATTAGGAGGGGGGATCTTTCTTCGCAAACTAACATCTAGCTTTATAAATCTGGTGCTTGTACTACTGCAGTGGAGTTATGTAGTCCTCAGCTCTGGACCTCTTATCTTTCCCCAACTGCTCTGCCACACACTGGGCTATCCACCTTCAAGGCACATCTCCCACTGACCTGACTGCTCTTACCTACCAAAGGAACCTACTATAGGAGTAACTGTTACTTGGAATTCGTTTTGGTTTATTAGTTCGTATGTTAATATGCACTGTGCAGTTAATTAAAGATTCTGCAGGACAGCTAAATGCTGAAATCAGAATCTGAAATAGGTTTATCTTGGAGACAGTTCCCTGTTGGGCTGCAGTGTGACCATGCTTTGCTCCTGTGTTGCCACTGACCAAAAATCAAGCCTGTTTCTTTTTCCCAGCCTCTTTCCCACATTTCAGCACTCCCCATAGTTTCAAATGTCTCCTTCAGCTTCCTGGAGAGGGGGATAATTCTGCCACAATAGACATTGATCTCTCATTAGGCTCCATCCTGTTAGTTAAAAGCTGGTTTTACTCAGACAATCCAGAACTCATTACCAACCTTAAAAGGTTACACTGTTGGATACTCACCGAGGGTATAATTTTTAACCACTCTGTTTACTGAATCTACAAAAGCAGTTATTGGAGGTGTTTGTATACAGTAATTTCTCCCTAGGCGCTCGAGAGCAGGAGCAGATGACTCGGGATTGCTAACTGTGGTCAAGCTTTTTCCTATTCAAAGGAGACAATATTGTCCCATTACACAGGAAGTCTGTTCATGCCCTGGCAGCCAGAGGTGACCTGCTTAGATCTGCACAGGGCAGACCAGGGCCAGTATCCCAGTGAGGGGCTGTCCCTTGTTTCTCTGAACCTTCTCTGTGTCAATCAGATGCAAGGCCACTGGATAACCCCTTGCATTATACCTGCTGGATGAGCTGCTGCTCTCAGGGAGATAAAGCAGTAATTCCTAGAGATATGGTAAAAAACTTTCACACCATCAGGACACCAAAATGCAAAGAGTAATCAGTGAGGTACAGATGAGTTGTCCTGCTGTGTGTGTATGTGTACATAGTCCTTGACTTGCATCTAACTGGCGTGTAACTGAATTTAACCAAAATTTTAACTCAAGCTGGCACAGTTGTACTGTAGTTTAAACATAAATTACTAAGCATCTACAACAACTTACCAGTGAGACTGCTAGGGACTATGCAGGTGTAAGAAGTGGAGCTCATGTCTGGGAGCAGGATAGATTAAACTTGCGCAGCCTGTCCTGGATCTTCACCCTCCTACCTCCTGCCCTGTGCCACGATGTCCGGGTGCAGGGTCAGGGGATATTGTGGCTTCAAATTAACTCAGCAAAAGGCAGAGAGAGAGATGTGTTCCTTCTTAGACTTGGTCAGGGCTTGGTTTGCCTATGTCTGAGTGTGCAACAGTGAGCACTGGTACCATTTACTGTGATAGTTCCAAAGATAGAATCCAAAAGATAGAATCCAAAGATAGAATCCAAAGATTCACCTGTTAAACTGGGCCCTGAACCTGGGTCAGTTAAGGCCTCTATGGGTGGCAATTTTATGCATAGGCCTTATGCAAGTTTGCATAGTATGCAAGTTTGACCCATCAGTTACAATTAAGTAGCTGACCTTTTATGATTTTTTTGTTTCTTAATGAAGTGACTAAGAACTTATTGATGAATACTCTTTTCTTAATAGTTTTTACCCTACTCTGCTATTTCATTGTGTTTTTAACAATGCCAGCTGCTTCACTTTGAGTATTGGTCTTCTGAAAGTGAAATGCCTCTTATCCTGAAGCATCTTTGGATGGTGTCATTGATTTGGAGCTGATGATGGCTGCTGTAACTATCTCTGACTCCCTGTACCATTTAGGGCATTTCTTCCTGAAGTTGATAACAGGCAGAAAAAGGCAAGGAAGAACTCAGGGACTGGCTCTATAGGATGATAGCGCACAGCAGGTACACTTAATATAGCGCATATCAAGGCAGCTCCATTCCCCTCCATTTTCCTGGGGTACTGTGAGGTATTATTTGATACATACTTTACCCTTTAGAAAGGCTCAGCACACATTCACCAGGCACAGTGCATGAATTTTCAAAAGTATCAGTTTTGACTGATGTGACACTGGCTAACAAGGGAAGGAATACACTTTCCTTGCAGAGATCACCTACAAACAGAGTTCCCAAAATAAAGACAGTACTGGGACCTCTGGGACCTCCCCTTTCATTTTTATATCTTCAAACACCAGGGACAGCCCCTGGACAGTTGGACAAGTGCCTCCAGGCTGAAAATATCTCTTCTTAACTGGAGCTGTCGCTACAGATCCTGTGAGAAAATGACAGCTGATTTGTTGATTCTTCATAGGAAATCTCCTTGGCAAGGTTTTGCTAATGGTCAAGGATGCCCCACAACGTCCATCTCCAGGGATGACAGGGAGGGAGAGCATGTGGGCAGAGAGAGCTGTCCACAGCTGGATTGCAAATGCTTCCAATTTGACCTCTGCTGTTCCAGCAGTTGAAGCATAGAGGTGTAAAATGAAGAGGAGGATATGCTCCTTGGCCTATTTAGAAGTGCAAATGCAGAATTAATAAAGGCCCATGAGATTGTATGTAATACTGCCATCCCTACAAATGATTTTGTTGCTGACTATCCAAGGAGAGCTTTGAGACAGAGACAACGCTCCTGAGCAGGCAGCCAAGAGCTTCAAGGAGAATCAAAAGTATGACCTGAACAGCAAGGAGCTTCCTTCCCTCAGGCTTGGTGAAGCCTTAGTGATGTTTTACTGACATCCAGTAACATCCAGATAGAAATCCTTGTAATTGCTTCTACCATCTCCTGCCCTGGTGAGGAGGAGAACACTGTGAGAGATGTTCCATGAATTTATTGTTGAAAGATAACATGGTGCTGGAACTTAGGGAAAGGAAAAGTAGAGTTGGGATGTCCTTGGCAGTGTAGGCACAACCTACATCAATCAGTGAGCAGTGGCACTACTGGTTTCTGAATCGCAACCTGCACTTAGTCCTGCAAGCATGAAGATATATTGAAAATCCATAAGTCAATGCTATTTTTTTCTAGTTAGTTGCACTTTAAAAAAATTATCTGTAGAAAGGGGAAATGTGAAGGCTTTTTCTGTCTCTGAACATGTGCTGCAGCAGGGTGGCTTTCTCTGCTTGCTCTGAGCAGTTTTGTATCTCCACCACCACTCAAAGATGCCTGGGTCACAGCACCAAGGGGATCTCATTGACCTGAGTGAACAGGTTGATGATGCTCCTCTGAAGGCCTCTGGAAAGGGAGACCAGAGCAAAGAAACTCAGAGGAAACATCACTGTAGAGGAATAAAGACATCATACTATCTTGTTTTCAAGGTACCAGTAAAACTAGGAGGAGGGGGCAGAAGTCTGGATGCCCTCTTGGGGTCTCTGTGTGTCACTGAAGTCACTGCAGAGACCCCATTATCAGTAATGAGCTTCCTTTTCAAAGCATCCTGGATGAAAATGTCTGGTTAAGAACCACCAAGACACTCACTGTCTGCTTGTATTTAGCCAGGTTTTAGTATCTTTCTTCTGTCCTTGGTTAGTCAACAATGTTTTTCTGGAAAAGCTGGGCAGGGGCTTACTATACAAGATATTGTATCAAACAACATTTCTTCTTTGTAGTACAGTAAAAGGGTTAAATTGGTACTTCAGCAACAGGCTCAAAGCTCACAGCTAAAAGCCTAACTGAGACGTGAAGAGAATTTTTGGTCACTGAATTATACTTATTGCTGCTGGATGGCTGAAGAGCCACAATCATAAAACCCAGCAGCGAGCACTGCAGACAGATTTAAGATAAATCAGTTCCTGACCACAGCATTGTTTGGAGAAAAGGGGCCGTGCTTTCTTTTTCTTTTCTAAAGGAATAGAGCAGACTGAGGTGATGAATGTTCTCTCTCCCAATGCAGCTGATTTGGTGTCCCCCAAACCACAGGTCATTGTGGTTTCATTTAGATTTGGAATCTCTTTTCTCCAGGGCTTTATCCTAGCTGTTGTTACTTCAGTACAAACAGCTTGCACAAAATGTCTAGGCAGAATAGAGACTCTAGGCTCTCATTGGCAACTGTGGCCATGATAACCTTGCATACGTAATGTAGTAAAGCCAACAGCTAAGCCATCTTATCCTTGAACAGCTGCAAGGTTCCAATAACCCTCATTGTACCACATTCCCCTCCAGGGAGCAGACAAAAAGAAAAAAGAGAAGTCATTTATATTATGTCCAGACTGGTACAGGAACACAGACACTGTACAGTAAACTATTAATTGTGGGATTCTTCTCCTCCTCCCCCCCCATATAATATTGATTTTCCTCCAGATAACCAGTTATCATTAGCTTGATTAATGTTACTACAGCTTGGAATACTTGGCCGAAAGTTCAAATTGGGACATTTGTCAGGAGAAAAAGATAAAGCATAGCTAAGATTCTTTATTCGTACCTGGTACTATGCTGGCCAGAGGGTTTCAGTGGTGTTAAGATAGTCGACTAAGAAAAGACATGGGAAAGAAGAGCTGGAACGGCACTATGCAGCTTGTCTGATAATGTCAGACGAGTTCAGCCAAGCTCAAGGCTGAGTTTATTTCAGTACCAAAACCATAGATTTTCTTCCTAACTAAGGTTGTCACATTGGCAGGGAGAGCTGAGTCACACAGGCTGCCTCATCCAGAGCTATGCTCCTGTGCTGTTGGATGCAGGGGGTGGTGGGCAGACACTCATCCTCTTTGATTGCTTCAGAAGCTCCCAATGGAATCAGCCTTACCCTTGCCTGGGGACATCAGCTTTCTCAGTAGAAGAAAACTAAGAGCTGTGTCAAGAGTGCTGTTAAGACGCTACCGACTATAATAAAGAGGGCATCTTGGAAAGAAGTGAGATGAAAAAGTGACTCAATCCTGCAAAAAAGGCTAGGGACAGTACTCACTAACTGGTCTAAGTGAGAAGTCTCTGCCACCTCTTCAAGTTTGCCAATTTGTGCCATTTCAACAGCCAGCATTTGCAAGCCTTTTAGACATCTGATCATTCAAGTATCCTCCAAAACCAGTAACAAAATACTTGTAACTATTGTTACAACAAAGTTGTTTCATAAATCCAAATGTACACAATGCTTGTTTTGTATTATTCCCACTTTCCTCACACTTTCTTCTTTACAAGCCCAATTTTAACATCTCTGACCTGGGGAACCTTTTCTCAGCCACAAGTGTCAGCAATCAACATCTAGTCTGCTTAAAAACACAGTAAGAGCTACTCTGTCTCTCTCGTCAAGCAGCATAAAGTGCACTGATGCTTTCTGTTCCAACTACTAGGCAACTGCCTATCGTCTGCATTTATTGCTAGGGAGGAGGGGTGACGTGGTGAACACTATCTGCGGGCTGGATGGGAAGTGCAGCTGAAGTTTTTGCACAAGCATCAGAAGTGCAGAACTGTCTGTCTCTCTTTTGGGAACACATGTGAAGATCAAATATTTGTTGTTGTTGTTGTTTCCCTCGGGAAGAAAAGTAAATCTTTTTAACTGTCTGCCAACTCTCCAAATCAGGAAACTTTGAGAGACTCCAAAATGAAGTAAAGGCAAGTTTAGAGGTATTTAACAGCTACTGTTAGCAACTGTAAACTGCCAAAGATTGATATTCCTTCTACGAGACAGGTTGGATATAATGAAAACACAGGGTAATAAGACAGGAAACTGTTATCTAGTCAGTACAAACTGTTAGCTAAATCAATAAATTACAGACTTGGGAACTTCTGTAGGCTGAATTATTGCTGAATGACTTCTCCAGAGAACCACCTCCAATTTTAAAGTTCATTTACTTTCACAAGATATTGGGAAGGAGTCTGAAAGAATGGAGCTACTTTTTATAAAACCATGCAATTCCCAGCGTGAGGGCAAAAGTCACAACTTAGAGAAGTGATTTGTGGTTTTGGGATGCTCATTGGAATTACTTTAAAGAATTTCATTTTCAGAATGTACTGAATAAAACTTCTGAAATATTAAGCTCCCATAACAAGTGTCACAATGAACATCCAGTGTCACTAGTCATGTCTGTGACCTCGGCCTTGATCTTGCTGGTAAGTACAAGATCACTTAGAATTCCCCACCCACTTTCCAGGTGGAGGATTATACAGCAAAAAGAGCTGTAGTGAACAAAACAATTCTTTGCTGCCAACTTGATTTTATTTATACAATATGTCCTAACCTTGAGAAAAAGTATTTAGATTTAAAAATAATAACATGAGGGAATGTGGCAGGGGAAAATAGATACTTGAGCTTACTAAGGGACAAAAGACATTTTCTCCAAGTGATGAACAGATGTGAAAATTGCAATAATATACATGGGCTCTTGGAACAAAGGGATCATCCAGATGAAGAATATTCTGTTGCTGCAGTAGTTTAATCCTGTAATCCTTATATGAAGCTTTGATTGCAGACCAATATGATAGCAATGAGGCCTTCATCACTTGTGGTACTGATGTAAGATTAAACAACCTGCTCAGAGTCATTGCAAATTGCTAACAAGACTGGAGCTAACCCCCAGTTTCCTGGTTCTGGGATTTCACAGACTTCCAGGTAATAGCTTTTGGCTTTGTCTCAGCCAAAGGGCTGTGAAAGGAAGGTGAGAGTGGAAGGACCCCCAGAGGAAGGAAGGAATTACATCTAGATGGAGCAGGGTGGGAAGATGCAAATGGAAAAAGTGTAACCTCTTGCTCTCTAGGTGTCACAATCAAATCTCATCCTTGTGTAGGGTGGAGGGTTCCAGATCACAGTTTATAAGCAGATGAAATTTTTGCTCTTTTGAAAATCCCCTCATTGAGTCTGCAAGGGGGAAGAAATTTCTCTAGGTCACCACGACATACCACCCTGAACACCAGCAATCCAGCTTTAGGATTAGTAAAAAAAATTATGTTTCCACCATTTTTATTCCCAGTCCTCTGCATGCATCCACATCCACCATAAAGACTCCACACGGGGATGCTCCCAAAGCCAAGCCATTTTCAGTCAGAAGATAGAGGTTCAGTCATTGAAGCAGAAGATGAAGAGGAGGCAGAGGAGGCAGACTGAGCCCTTGAGTCCATTACCAGTGCTTTTTTGCAGTCTTTCTCCTGCCTCCTAGCCCAGGGATTTCCCACAGCACCCATGCTATGCTGAGAAAAAGCTGAATCGGTATTCCCATTGGTACTTGCTGCCCCTCACAGCTGCGAGTATTTCCACCCTCTTTGCTCTAAGGATAAAGACCATCTCTTTCTCTTCTCATCATATAGCACAGTGCACAATGTGTGTCTGACCTGGGGAAGCAGCTGTTGATTTAAGACAGAAGTTTTCTGAATGGCACTTGTGACTGTATATAGCATCAGAAATTTGAATTACCCTTTGGATGAGCAACTTTCTGTTCCTTCCTTTCCATTGTAAGAAATAAATGTGTATCTGGTTGAATTATTTGACTTCAAATACTAGATGCTGAGGAAGTATGTCCACCTGCTTGCAACATCCATATCCTCTTCCCTTGGTATCCATCTGCTCCGGTCCATGTTGGAGGGGGCATACAGGTACTGGTGTGCCCCAGGTCAGAGGGGGCATACAGGGATTGGTAGGTCTCTGATCTGACCTGGAAAAGCCATTCCTTATACCTGCACTGAGGCAGCTCTTGTAAAACTTACAAGCTTGTCTTTATGTTTGTGTCAAAACAGATGTGTGAACTGGGGTTGGACAACAAGTACAACAAATGTGAACACTATTTGAAGCTAGATCAGAATTCTCCAGCCAGCTGTCTTCAGATGTTGGGAGTGACTGGCTTTGTTTTATGTGGCAGATATGAAGCAACTACAAGCTGGTGTAGTTGCAGATTCCCATATGTCAAAGCTCCTTGTTTGAAAAGGGCATCAAAGGGAAAAGATAAAAAAAATTCAGAACCATGCAGAAAGAAAAGGAAACAGCTATTTGGAGCAGATCTGGTTTGGGGGGAGCAGCTGGGCTGTGGCCCAGTCTTGCACCAGTTGAGAATTTCATCCCAGATCCCTTCACCTTGCAACCAGCTGCTTGCCACCCCCAGTGCTCTCCAAGCAGCTCTGTTTGTTATTATTCCTACCCCTTTTTGTAAGTGGTGTTGTGGTTGTTTTGCTCTTTTTCAGCATTACATGGTAGTTTTCTGCTCTTGGCTTAGCAGCATCTTGATGCAAATGTGAAACCAGAAGTTCTGACATATCATGGAAGCTGACTGAAAGAAAGCTAAATCACTAAGAAGAAATGTGAGACAGAAGAGCTAATCAGACTACAAAATTTACTTTCCATCACCATCTAATATCTGAGATTTTCCTTTGGCCACACACAGAAATCTGTGACATTAAGCACATCAGAAAGGCCACCAAATTTCCATCTAACTTTTTTTTTTTTCCTCGGAAAGTGGCTTAGGGTGGGTGGCAGGGAAGAAATAAAAGGGAGATAAGTATGTAGTGACAGTCTCCTAAGCTCCATAGATGTAAAGCCCTATGGAGTACAGTCCCTTGCCTGACTATGACCAGCCACCTCCTTTTAAGAGATGTCCAGTCCCTTCCTTTGGTGATTCTCCCAGAAGCAGAGAAAAAGTCTCCATAGAGCTCAAAGACAGTATGCTCATCCTCATTACTGCTTATTCACTATCAAGTGAGTCTAATTAGTTGGCTAAATATTATCACAGAATCATAAAAAACATTTAGGTTGTAAAAGACCTTTAAGATCTTTGAGTCCAACCATTAACCTAATAGTGCCAATCCACCACTAAACCATGTCCCTAAGTGCCACATCTACACTTTTCAAAATGTCTCCAGGGATGGTGACTCAACCACTTCCCTGGGAAGCCAGTTCCATATTCTTATAACCACTGAAAGGGGTCTTATTGTTGCTGCAAGCTCTCTGAGAACAGGATCCATCTGCTGACTTCCATTACTGAAGTGGAAACTCTCCTGAGTTGCACAGTATTTATAAAGGGCATAGCACATGACAACGCACAGTTGCAAGGTATTGTGGCTTCTGGTTTTAAGCCCTGGACTGAAGGGGTGTAAAGCATCCCTGTTGGGCTACACTACTGATTTCCCTGGGACTTGCTTTTGGTTAGCTGGGCATTTGCTTCATATAAGCCAACTGTGTTTCAGGACTTAAGGATGATTTTCCAAACATGTCTTCTTATTCTAGATAGAGCTTCCTCATCTGCATCCACAAAAAGCCTCACTAGTGGAAGGGATCAGAGGACCATGACACAAGCTGGTGCCTGAGGGAGTGCTGTGCAAACCTCACAGGGAGCACTGAGTGTAGCGGTGTCACTGGCAGGCGTTGGAGAAAACCAGCACACAGTCGTATCCCCCAGAGAGGAAGATCATTCTAACAGTGGACCTCAACAGTTTTGGGAACCCCTCCCACTGGCAGGTAGTCATGCCTTGGTTCCTTTCCAGAGCTACCATGTCTCAGTCGGGGGAAATGTGTACAAAGCCTGAAGGGAGATGGGGAACCCTGTAAATCCTCCAGCCTGGAATGTTTCCATTGATCAGCAGCAGCATGCTTTGTACATCCTGATATCAGTGTGATGAATGTTGTGCTGACTTCTGCATTGTGAGTGCCTGTGTACTGAGTATTGTCTGCTGGAAAGTAAATAACAGCAGATGAGCAAATGGGTCTGTGATGACATTTCAGTGTCCATAATGTTACCATCCACAAAATGCAGTAGTTATGTATCATTTTAATGGTCAGAATAGATAAGCAGTCAGCTATCTGTATCCAGAAAATTCAAAAGGAAAGTAACATTAAAGGAAATAGATAGGCAGTGGGTGTTTAAGGACCATGACTCATCCTTGCCACAAATAAGGCTCGGAATGAGGAATACTAGTAATTAGGCAACACATTTCAGAAGTTTCATTTTTACTCCTTTCCAAAATTATCTTTATGCCCTGGGGATATTTTGGAACACCAATGTCTGCACTGGGAGGTAGTCATGAAGAGAATCCATTGTGGGAAGATATGGTGAGATAGTAGAGAAAACATAAAGTTGATCTGTAAAGGTTTTTCCTGAAATCAGGTGGCTCACACAGAAGAAACAGGCATGATGCCAGTCAACCAACCAGCTGAATGAACACACAGGAGAGAAAGACAAAGCCTGTGGCTACCAACCTCAACACTCGCAGGAAACATCAGTAACACCTGCTTTTTCCCCTCTCCCCATATACTCATCCCCCTGAGCTTGTTCTGTTCTGGTGCCATTCACTGAATGAAATGAGTCCCTTTCTCCTCCTCGGCAGTGGGTGAACACAGGAGGAAGGCATGTGCCTCCCATTTTGATACACTATTTCTTTCCCAGAAGTAGGAACACTCAAAGCTTATGCCTTCTGCTTTGCTGGAGCTGACTTGGGTTGGAATCAAAGAGGGTTTTGACCCTGAATAAGGCTATGTCTTGTCCTAGACAGAGTCCTGGACTGTCTGGAAATGAAATTTCCTAAGGGTAGATATGGATAAAGAATATGGATTCCATTTTGAATCCCAGTGTTCTGTCTTCCCAGAGGTTGGAAGCAGAGACAAAAAGCTCTGTCTTAATTTATGAGGACTTTTAGTAAAGAAGTCTCCTTGTACCTTCAAATCTCTGAGCATGTCACAGTTAGCAGGTAGTAGTCCTAAAAGGTCTGAATCACAGAGATGCTTGGGCCTGTACTGGGTAGAGACTAATCCCTTTCTGAACTGGAGTAAGCCTTAAACCAGCAAACATGAGTTCTTGTGAAACTGCAGGGCTGTTTCCATTTGTTTCCATCCCTCCCTCAGCTGCAGAGTTCTGATTGCAGCAGCCTGACTTCAAACACTGACAAATGTCATCTCTGACACTGCTATGGTGGGTGCACAGCATTATTATAATCTGTATGCATTTAGCCATCCCAGCATGATAAAAGAATGATTAGGAGAATAGTTAGAGAGTAAATTAAAAACTCCCAGCAGTTTCCTGTGTGAAGCTACTAACTTACAGGCATATTTTTTTCCCAGCATTACTGAAAAATGTCATTAGTTGTACCTGTGAATACATGTTAGATTTAAACTCCTGGTGAGAATTTTTATTAACATACAAATATGTTAGGGCTCTTACACTGCTTAAAATGTAATTAACCATCTTCTGAAGATTAAGGGTGCATAATCATAAAAGGACTGCACTCCTGTGCATTTAATTCTCCTTATTTGCTTTATGTTGATGTTAGTGCAGAAGAATAATTGTTAGTTTGGGTTTGTGCTGTAGAAAGAAATTATTATTGGATGTATTTCTAAATGGCAAATTTTGTAAGTGCATTGATGGAAGATAATGCAAACATGTAGGTGTTCAGGCCTCTGGCTGCAGAGAATGCCAGAGCCTGGCACTTGCAATGGAGGGGAGTGGAGACCACACCTGTGTCAGATGTGAACAAGTGAATGATCTGCTCAGCCAGGTGGCTGAGCTGAAAGATGAAGTGGAGAGGTTGAGGAGTATCAGGGAATGTGAGAGAGAGATTGACAGGTGGTGGACCCACTCTCTGTGAGAAAGGAAACAGCTTGAGGCCCCACATAAATCAAAGGATCCCCTCTTTATTTGACCACTTTGCACTGCTCATAACACTGACCCTTTGCCTCCTGGATGGTCACATATGTGTCTGAGGTGCCTTGCTGCACCGCCATGATCAGCTCAATGAAGATAGGCTTGTTGAAGGTGGTGGTCAGCTTGAGCTTGCAGAAGCGGCTGGAGGGCAACACCATTAGCTTGTATCTGGCTGTCTGAGACACGATAGCACAGGCTGCTGTCATCATTTGCTGGAGCCAGAGGGTGGTTTTCTTGACATCGAGATATGAGCTGCGGGTGCAGAGGGTTTGTAGGAGGCTGGCATCCTGCCTTCTCATCAACTCATACTCAGGGTGGTGGAGGAAGCAGAGCACATCTCCCAGCCACTTCTTCCTTGCACACATACACTCCAGGTTCACTTGCAGATGGTAGTTCCTCGCCAGTGTGTCCCCTTCTGAGCCTTTCTTGAGGTGGAAGGAGTGCGCAAGGGGTGGCTTCAGGGTCACAAGCAGACAATAGACAATGTCTTCTTCACGGTCACTCTCACCTTGGAAGATGCTGAGACCTACCGCTGTCTGAAGCTGTGGCACGAAGGCACTGGCAGAGAGCTTTCGGCAGACACAGAGAAGTTCGTTCACCAGCTCTTCTACCACCATACATATGTTTTTCCTGTTCAGCACTGGCCAACCTAGGTGATCTCCTTCAACAAGGAGTGCACTCCTGTCCACAAGTAATGAGTCTTCATCTTCCTCCTCCTCCTCCTTCTCCTCAAGCCTCCTGGAGCTGTCATGTTTTCTGCTGCTTCCTAGCTCATGGTTCTTTTTCCAGTGGCACCAGCAGAGCCCAAAGCTCAGGACCAGATTTCCAACAAAGGGCAAGAAATGACTTGCGGCAACAAAGAGCAGCACTCCCATGGCCACCACCCACATCTTCTGGGGGGCATGATGATGTATGTCTTTAATCACCAGAATCATCTGCCTCAGCTGGTCCAGACACTGCCACAGGAACTGGTGCACAGTCATACACAGGCTAACTGATCTAACTATCAGTGGCATCAGCATGATGCCCAGCACAGCCAAGGCCAACAGCATCAGCAGAGCCCATGACCTGCAGGAGAAGGAAGAGAAGGGGTCTCAGTGGGGCTGGGTGGGTTGAGCAGGAGCAGGAGCTCCAGGGACACGTAGGGTAGGAGAGTGGGCAAGGGAGCTGTGAGGCAGCAAGGCCAGTCCCAGCACTGGCAGTACCGTGCCTTACCCACAGCAGTCCCCTGAGCCCCAGGCCCTCACTGTGGGGTCAGACCCCCTCCCCAGGTCCCACATTACTGACCCTGTACCCATGTGTGCACTCCGTGCTGTCCGAGGCTGTACTGTGGGAGAGCTTCCTCCTGGCACCCTTATGACCTCCTGTCTGCCCCTCTCCATTGTGGCATGTCCCTGTGATATCACAGATGCACAATTCTTAGAAGCAAAATGTAACTCAGTGACTGCTTTATCTACTGCCTTCAGTATTCTCTTGGCATGGATTAGAGTGGAGAGGGGAGTCTCCATATTTCTTAGTTGTGTTATCATTATGCCAATGACTGTGGCATGCCATAATCCTACTGAGTAGCACAGGCCCAAGGGAAAACAAAAGGAAATCACCGAGAGAAGGGAGAGATCAGTTAATCCAGGCTTCATTTTCTATTGTACATCTGAGCCTTCTTTTGTAATTTAAAAAAAAAAACTCAGCATGTGATGTGTTTCTTCCAGAGAAATGCAGTGTCAGTTTAGGGCTGCCTGTGCTACATGCTATGTGACATGTCTACATCAACCTGCCTGAAATGCTGTTATGCTGGTACCATCACGATCATAAGGCCAGTTACCAACCTTTCATGTCTCATAATCAAAAACTTGTGGATTAGACTGCGCTAAACACATTTGCTAGCAGCAGGATGCTGAGAGGAGTGCTGTCACGAGGTTTACACCCTGTTCCAGAGCTTCTGGTGGGAAGCAGAGAGATTCTTTTAGTCACAGTGGGTGACAGATGTAGTAAATACTGGTTTCTAAGCATCTGCAATGGTATTTCGGATCCCAGTAGTTTTTGTGATAGTAGGTCACTAGGAATTTCTCATGCTTCTTCCTCTTGAGCTGCTCTTAGCTTCTCCAGCAGCGTCAGCTGAAAAAGTCTTCCCAGATGACTCAGAGCTCTGAGCCCTCATCACATTCAGTAGTGCTAATTAGGCACCTTGCTGCTGAAAACAGGAACAGGCGGCAGAAGCTCTTTATAGGCATTTTCATCCTGCAAGCCCATTTTTGTTCTCTTCTGAAGGTTTCCTGGCACTTTACTCAGCTCAGTAAGAAAAAAGCTCAAGTACAGAGATCTCTAACATTTCCCTTGAGAGACTGAGTGACCCAGCCACAAGCAAGGTCTTTTTGCACTAAATCCACGAATCACCTCTCTGTATCTAAGATTTCTGAGTTAGGTATCTGACTGTAATATTTACCATGCATTGTTACCTTAAGGCCTGGAGTGAACTTTGATAAGAGAAAATGTGCTGGTGCAAACCCCAGAGAGCTTGTCCAGGGAAGCACCAGAGCAGGAACATATGCTTTCCTTAAATTAAGAGACTCTCAGATAAATCCTTATTGAAATCCTGATCATTTTAGGGGAGGAATCACTTCATCAGGAGCAAACGTTGTATGTGATTTTCTATGCTGACCTCTGCTGCCTACCCCTTCTGCGGTTGGAACAATGTGGTGCAAGCATTTATCTCCTGGAGGTGCAACTACTTCAGCAACCAAAAAAGTTTCCTCACACTGACCAAGTGCTACACTCTCATTTGAATGACATTAGTCTCCTTTCTGGACTTATGCAAAACATCCACAAGGAAACACTTCAGGATTAATTCAGAGACTAACTTTTCTGATATTGATTGATTCACCCCCAAGGTGCAGCAGGGGCTGAGAGTGCTGCTCCAGGGGTAGGACACTGCACCAGACTGTATGGTCACAGTGACAGGGTATGCAGGTCCAGGAAGCCATGCCCAGATTCATGACCACCAGCGACTGAGTTATATGTCACCTCCTCCAGATCCACCACAAAACTGAAGCAGAAAAGGCAGACACACAACACCATTCCTATTACTGAGCAGGACCATCTCTCCCAATTGCCACATGTGGAATGACAGTCACAACTAGTTAGAAGGTTATTAGAATCACAAAATCATCCAAGTTCGAAAAAGACCTCCAGGATCATCAAGTCCAACCTTCTACTTAACAATTCCATGGTCACTAGACCATGGTCTGAAGTGCTACATCTACTCGGTTTTTGAATACCTCCAGGGATGGTGACTCCACCACCTCCCTGGGCAATCCATGCCAATGTTTAACTACTGTTTCACTAAATATTTTTTTCCTCATATCTAATCTGAATTTCTCCTGGTGCAATTTGTGGCCATTTCCTCTTGTCCTGTCATTAGTTACAAGGGAGAAGAGGCCACCACCTGCCTCTCTACAGCCTCTTTTCAGGTAGTAGTAGAGAGCAATAACATCACCTCTCAGCCTCCTCTTCTCCAGACTAAAGAAACCCAATTCCCTCATTAGGGAGGAAGAGGCTGAAGCAAATAGGTTTTCTACATAGTTTGAGCCCCAAGTCCAGGTTTTGACTACTGCACCCTGGCACATGCCTGCTCTAGAGCGCTCATCAGAAAACAGGGGCATCTAGTGGCTGTGTCAGAAATGTCAATAAACATCACAGTTCCCTTGAAAAGATGGGAGAATCTGCTTTTTCCTCTCTCAGATCTAAAATATATTCTATTCAATAACATTACCCAAAGGAGGAGGGAGAGGGACAAATCGTCACTAGATTTCATGCTTTTGGAGCAGCGTTTCTGACTTAGCTGTGATGTTCTGCAGTGATGTAACTGGATTAAATGAAGCTGATGATGATTTCTGCTGTGCTGCTGCTCTGGAGAGCCAGACCTGCTGCCCTGGGACTCAAATCCCATGCTGATTAATTGCAGGGGAAATGTTGCATCTCTGTGTGCTGGCCAAGACAAGCAACTGTTTGCAAAGGTTTCCGAGTCTGTTTGCTCCCAGCCTTTGGCCTTCATGCAGCAACTGTGCACTGGTAGCACTGCCACTATGTGTGGTACACTCGCTGGCCTAGGATCTCCAGCTGCTGGTGCTAATAAATCATGGCACTTGCTGATGATCAGTCCCCTGCAGCACTGAGCTGTAGCCTGGATGCAGCCAAGTCACCTAAGCTGCACACCACACAGCAGTGAGTTAAGGACATTTCTTAGGTTCCCTTCTCTTACCTGGTGACATTCTAATGGAGCCTCCACCTGCTGCCCTATACTCAAACTTGCTGAGGGTATACTCTATCCCTTCATCCAGGTCATTGATGAATATATTGAACAGCACTGGACCCAGGACCAACCCCCGGGGAACACCACTACCCACAGGCCTCCAACTAGACTCTGCTCCACTGACCACAACTCTCTGGGCTCTGCCAATTCAGTCAACTTCCAATCTATCTCACCACACAGCCATCCAAGCCAACCTTCTTAAGCTCGGCTGTGAGGGTATAATGAGAGACAGTATTGAAAGCCTTGCTGAAGTTGAGATGTACCACATCCACTGCCCTCCCCTCATCTGTCCATCTACTTGTGCCATCATAAATGGCTATCAGATTAGTCAAGCATGACTTCCTTTTGTTGAATCCATGTTGACTACTTGTGATAAGCCTCCTTTCCTCAACATGCTTTGAGATGGTGGCAAGAACAAGCTGTTCCATCACCT
>JANHFX010022031.1:10981-34482 GCA_027560015.1 Chloroceryle amazona | reverse complement strand
AAGCCTCCTTTCCTCAACATGCTTTGAGATGGTGGCAAGAACAAGCTGTTCCATCACCTTTCCAGGAATGGAGGTGAGGCTGACCAGCCCTTTTTGAAGACTGGGGTGACATTGGCCTTCCTTCAGTCCTCAGGCACCACTCCTGTTCTCCAGGACCTCTCGAAGATTATGGAGAGTGGCCTAGCAATGACCTCTGCCATCTCCCTCAGCACTTGTGAGTGCATGCCATCAGGGCCCATGGACTTGTCCAGTTTGCTTAACTGCTCTCTAACCCAATCTCATCAGCAGAGACAAAATCTTCATTCCTCCAGCCTTCCTCTATGGTCTTATAGGACTGGAACCCCTGGGATCTGGCCTTAGCATTAAAGACTGAGGCAAAGGTGGCATTCAGTAACTCTGCCTTATCTCTATCCTTGGTCACCAGGGCAGCCACTTTGTTCAGCAGCGGTCCCACAGACTTCCTTTTACCTCCAACATACCTGAAAAAGCCTTTATTGTTGTCCTTGACCTCCCTCAATGGGTTTAGTTCTAAGGAGGCCTTAGCTTTCCTTGTTGCATCCCTGAATCCTCTGACAACCTCTTTATACTCTTCCTAAGTGGTTAGCCCCTCCTTCCATGTTCTATATACTTTCTTCTTCCACTTAAGTTTATTCATTAGCTCCCTGCCCAACCATGTAGGTCTCCTAGCTCTCTTACTTGATTTCTTACTCTTTGGGATGCTCTGATCTTGAGCCTGGAGGAAAAGGAGCTTGAAAATTAGTCAGCTTGCTTAGGCCCCCTTACTGTCTAGAGCCTGGTCCCATGGGACTTTTTTCAAGCAGTTCCCTGAAGAGGCCAAAGCTAGCCCTTCTGAAGTCTGCTTTTGGCCCTGTGTCTGCCAAATGGGATTCTGAACTCCACCATCTCATGGTAACTGTAGCCAAGGGTGCCCCCCTACTTTCACACCCTCAACCAGTCCCTCTTTGTTTCTAAGTACAAGGTCCAGCAGCACTCCTCACCTTTTCAGCTCCTCCACCACCTGTGTCAAGAATTCATTGTCAATGCACTGGAGGAACCTACTGGAGTGTGAATGCCTGTCAGGGGAGTTTTCCCAGGAAATGTCAGGGTAATTGAAGTCCCCCATGACAACCAGAGCCTGTGATTGCGAGGCTAGGTCTGGCTGCTTGGAAAAGGCCTCATCAGCCTCCTCATCCTGATCTGGTGGCCTGTAGTAAACACCCACAACAATGTCTCTCATACTAGTCTCTCCCTCAGTCTTTACCCACAAGCTTTCAATTTGCTCTTCATTGCCCCCAGGGAGTGTTCAATACATTCCAGTTGCTCTCACATACAGAGCAGCTCCACCACGTCACCGGGCCAGCCTATCTTTCCTAAAAAGGACATAGCCATCCATGACAGTGTTCCAGTCATGTGAGCTATCCCACCAGTAACAGAGCAAGACATTGCAGCAGCTCTCCCTTCCCTACTCTGGGGAGGCGGCCCAAGCTTTCCTTCTGGACCAGCACCTTCCACATCCCAAAGGGCTTTTTTTTTTTTTTTTCCTGAAGGGAATAAGTGAGACATGATCAGAAATGAAGGTGAGGAAACATTGTTTTCTTTAATAGGATATGTTGTAACTCCAGGTATAGTTCCCCTACAGAGGCTCTGAGCCAACACATGCCTGAAAAGCAGTCCTTCCACACAGCGCTTTTCAACCTATTCACATCCTAGGGCTTGCAAATGCAACTGTTTGGTAACTAATTACCCCCTGGCAGTGACAGCTCTCAGTCCCTCTTGCTCTATTAGGTTCCCATCAGCATCATTGGCTTAGTGGGATCTGAATTGTCCTGCTTCCTAATATATGGAGAGAGATGGCATATTGTGAAGGGACTATCACATAGCTAAGTCCCATGTTTTCCTACTTAATGACTAAACAGAGGACAGCCCAGTCTCCTGGGCTGTCAGGCATCTAACAAATGCAAAATTCATTCTTTTATTAAGCAAAAGGAGTAAGGGAGAAAGCACAAAGCAAAATACTGAGTGCTGAATGCTAATAGGACTGCTGCTGTTATGCAATTCTCTACAGAAAATCAAAGACAAATGATAATACTAGAAAAGCACATTATTATTTTATAGGCTTAGTCCCTAAGTGAGAGGAGGAGAGAGAAAAACACACACAGCTGTTTTTCCATTCTCTGGCCACTTTGATGTGCTTACAGGACACATAATTTTTCAAGGTCTGTACGTGTTCCTTGAGTCATGACTTGACTCACAGGTAAACTCCAAATCCTGCATTCACCAGACAGCCTGATTTACTCATAGATGTGCTTATTATGTATAAATACTATTTATTTTGGTAAATTTAGGAGAATGGCACTCAGCTAAGAAAGGACAGGTCTTCAAGGTGGTTAGTGCTGTGACTGACATTTAAGTGAAGACAGCCAAGCTTAGCTCAGGTGAGTACACCCAGACCCAGCTGGCAGTGCAGGGAGGAGCATGGTCACAAGATGCCCAGAAAGGCAGGGAAACAAGTCAGCCAGGAGCTCACGCTGAGCTGTGGGTAGTTGCAGCAGAGGATGGGAGTTAGCTCAGATGTGTCATGAGGAGTTGGAGATCCCTTCCTGTTCCTACTCTGAAAGAAATACATTCACAGGGTTGATACATACTTGAAAACTCTGTTTATCTGCTGTCATTTTAAGCACATGTCCACATGCATGCATTAAAAATGCACACAGATAGGATGTACCAGGTAAGGTAACTTTGTTAGCAACTTTTTTAGAAAAACTTTGCGCTAAATGGCTAATGAGCCCCTATTACAAGAAGGACATGGATGTGCTAGAATGTGTCCAGAGAAGGGTCATAAGGATGATCAGTGGGCTGGAGCACCTCTCCTATGAGGACAGACTGAGAGAGTTGGGGTTGTTCAGTCTGGAGAGGAGAAGGCTCTGGGGAGACCTTATTGTGGCTTTTCAGTATCTTAAGAGGGCCTACAAGAAAGCTGGAGAGGGACCTTTCAGTCTGTCGGGCAGTGATAGGACTAGAGGGAATGGATTAAAACTAGAGAGAGGTCGATTCAGGTTAGACATTAGGAAGAATTTCTTCACCATGAGGGTGGTGAGACACTGGAACAGGTTGACCAGAGAGGTGGTGGAAGCCCCATCCTTGGAGATTTTTAAGACCAGGCTGGATGGGGCTCTGAGCAACCTGCTCTAGTGGGAGGTGTCCCTGCCATTGGCAGGGGGGTTGGAACTAGATGATCTTTAAAGTCCCTTCCAACCCTGACAATTCTATGATTCTAACATCAGTGCAAGTCCACGAAGGGTCTGACTTGCTGGAATTCCTTTCCAGAAAGCCATGACACCAGCTGAGGTGTCATCAGGGACTTGCTGCTGAGCATGCAGGGCCATCTTGGGTGGAGAAAGCACCTGACAATTGGGTTTGTCTCCATCAGTTGTTCTGAGCTCACCTTCATCTCTGCAGTCGTTGACCTTGGTTTCCTTATGAGGGGAATAAGCATCATTTTGGTGGCAAAGGGTAGGAATCAGTCACAATAGGCAGGGACTGGTTCTTGGTCCCTGTTTTTCCTGTGCAACAGTGAGTATAGCAGTGGCCCTATTCAACATATAAGCACCCTCTGCAATGCCTCAACACTGAAAAGGAATTTTAATACTAACTTTCCAGAAAGGGCTGTATTTACTGTAGTGAGCTTAAAACCCCCTCAAACCCACTAGGAGACTGCCCTGGCACACAGCGCCACCTCTCCAAGGCCAAGCTGCTGACAGGCAGGCAATGGACAATGCCCTGTGCCATCATGACCAGCCACATCATGCTGTCATGTGGCCAGTATAGCTCCTCTCCCCAGTCAGTTCTTGAGCTTGGCCAAGAGCTTTGACACAGGGGGAATGGCAGTAAGCTATCACAGGTCTCTCACAATAATTAACTTTGGGACCACGTTTTTCTCTTGGCAATCGTCCATCAACACATTCAGTCACCATGACTTAGGTGAAAACTCAGCCAGGTGTTAAGCTGCAGAAACCCATTTGTGTGTCTGAGCTGTGGTGATATGCTAATATTTTAAACATTTTGATCTATTACTTATCCCCCAGCTAAACAAAAAGGTCTTTTTTACCTACTTATAATTTCTTTGCTGCTGAGAGCATTCAGCATCTGTCTTGGTGATGAACGACCTTGCATGAGCCTATGTAAAAGCCAACAGTTCTTGGCAAACCAGTTCACCAGTGTCTGCTCTGCTTTCTGTGGCAGAAGGTGCAGGTGCTGTGTGCTGGTTCCACATTGATCATTGTGGATACTGGAAAAAAACTTCTTTTCCCACTGGACTTAGTCAAGAGCTGTCATGTACTTCTTCAGGTGTAAGACCGATCCTGGAGCAGGGAAGCTCTTACTCTGCTACAACGCTCCTCCATTTGTTTCACATTTCCAGCTTTTTGATAAGCACACCCAAGGCTACAATCTGTCAAGGTCATCACCCATTTTCCTCCTGGGCAGCTGATCCTGATCTGTCAGTATGTCAGGAGAGGCAACAGCTGCATGAAGATCCATATGAAACAATAGCCTGTGGAGACTAGAGATCTTGTCACTTAGAAAAAAGACATATCTTATACCCATGTAACAGAGGTGAAAAGAGAGGGGTTAATGGAAAGCTCACAAGTCTGTGTGTCCCAGCAGCCACTTTCAGACCTGATTCTTTGATTTCTAAACTCTAATTAAACTGCGAAAGAGGAAAGGCTTCCAGCTTTCAGCAAGGAAAGGAATTTTACAGCGACAAATAATCAATGCTCCATTGGTTGCAGAGAGGAAGTGAGGTCCTGGGGTTCAGATATGTGCCTGTGATGCTAGAGCTTTGCAGACTTTTAATGCTTGAAGTGATCTTCCTAATAATCCCATCTAACGTCCCACATGGCAGAGACAAAAGGATCTCCCTCAGTCCCTCTTCAGCAAGGCTGTGCGTTCAGTTGCATTGACAGCTTATTTTTCAGAAAGATATCTTTCCTGAAATAATTGGAATGTAGAGCTATGTTTAGTCTCTGGCAATGACACAGGCTGCGGGTGACTCATTGACACCCTTCAGTCAGATCTGAACTGTTGGGATTCAGGAGTACTGAGGACAGTGCAATGTGGTATAACTTTGGTGCCTCACTATCTCGTTTGTTAAGTGGGGATAACAGCCTGATTTTTCCACAGTTGTTTCTTCCCCAGTGCAGTCAGACTCTGGACATTTCCATGCGTGGGTCTATTCCAGCACCTTCACATGTGTGGAGGTCCTTCATTCCTCCTGTGGTGTGGTGCTGCTGCTTCTCTCCTGGTTCTAAATAGTGAGGTCTTACCAGGGCTGCACCACCGTGAATCTCAAGCCATGGTGTGCTCACCTGCAGATGAAGACATTGCATTGCTGAGGACATAGGGATGGATGGACCTCATGACTCAGAGCCTTTGAAAAGTCTTCTTTCCAGGTGCCCCATCTCTTTCTCACATGGTAACTGTGCCTCAGGGATAGTTTGCCAGCCTGTTCCCCTATATCCTAGACAGCCTTGTTGGACAATAATCACTGCTTAGTTATGAAAATGTCCAAAACCATTTGTGTAACAGACACAGTGTCCATGGGCCAAGGGGAGAAGATGGGCAAGAGTAGGTAAGAGCCCTTTCACCACTGTCCTCCAGATCTAGCTACACAGGTACGCAACATTGGCCCAGAAATCTCCAGTGCTAGAGTACTGTGTAAATTATTGCAGGTTTCTGCTCAGACAGGACTTTGATTAACATTTTGCTCATATTATTACAAACTCCCATCCTTCACATCCTTTCAGTTCCCTTCCCTGGCTGAAGAGAGTTCACCCAGGGCCGCCTTTGCCGCATTTAATCAGCCTAGGCATATTAACTACAAATTCCTGCAACAATTTAAACACTTAGGTCTCATATATGTGCCCATAACTTATGATTACTGATTTTTTTTTTCTTGGGAATTTGTCAAGAGGATTGAATAATTGTTCAGCTCCCCACTCAGGATGGCATTGGAATGAATTATATTCATTTCTAAAGTTTTGATAGCAATCTGAGACAACCCCATCAGTGTTGTATAAGGATGTCTTACAAACAATTAATAACATTTACTGTAAATGTCAGTGTGAGTTGCAAAGGTATGATAACTTTATTTTAATGATTTAAAGCTGAACCCTGATATTTTCAGTCCCAGGCCAGCAATGAAGTTCAACAATGCCAAGTACAAGGTCCTGCACTTGGGCTAGGACAATCCCAAGAACAAACACAGGTTGGGCAGAGGATGGATTGAGAGCAGTCCTGAGGAGAAAGACTTGGTCGTGCTGGTTGATGAAAAGCTAAACATGAGCCAACGATGTGTGAGTGCAGCACAGAAAGCCAACCATATCCTGGGCTGCATCAAGAGGAGCATGACCAGCAGGTCGAGGGAGGTGATTCTGCTCCTTTACTTGGCCCTTGTGAGACCCCATCTGGAGTACTGCATCCACTTCTGGAGCCTTCAACACAAGAAGGACATGGACTTGATAGAGCAGGACCAGAGAAGGGCCATGAAAATGACCAGAGGGCTGGAGCACCTCTCCCATGAGGACAGGCTGAAAGAGTTGAGGTTGTTCCTCCCGGAGAAGAGAAAGCTTCAGAGAAAACTTATTGCAGCCTTCTAGTATCTGAAGAGGGCCTATAAGAAAGAGGTGGAGGGACTTTTTACAAGGGCTTGTAGTGACAGGATGAGGGGTAATGGCTTCAAACTGGAAGAGATTAGGAAGAACTTCTTCACTATGAGGATGGTAAGACACTGGATCAGCTTTCCCAGGGAAGTTGTGGATGCTCAATACAGTGATGACTGGATGTGTTCAAGACCAGGTTAGATGGGGCTTTGAGTAACATGGTCTAATGGGAGGTGTCCCTGCCTATGGCAGGGGGTTGGAACTAGATGATCTTTAAGGTCCTGTCCAATGCAAACTATTCTATGATACTATGATCTGGCTTGCTCTCTTTACCGTGCTCTCTGCACAGACTTTATCATGGTCATGGAGCTGAGGGGATGCAGTATTAATTTCTGGATTGCTGTCCCTTTTGCACATTGGTGACATTTTTCTCACCACCTGCTGGGCATACATTTCAAAAAATAACTGTTTCAATGGAGGTGCAAGGGGTAAGCTCCTTCCAAATGTGACAGTGTTCACACTGGGCATTAAATCAATTGACCTCAAAAATGCACACACTGTTACATTAGGGAAGGGCAGAGGGGTGGTGATTAAACTTTCAAAGTCATTACTCATGTAAGGTGTCTCAATTTCAGAAGGTCCCTTTTGAAATACCTCCAGGGTCTCACTTAGAGGGGACAAGTGCCCAAACCTCTCTGACAGATGTGCTGCCTTAGCATATTTCAGGTGGGTGATGTGCTATGGAAATTGTAGCCCTGCAGAAGACTTGCTTGTAGCAGGGAGCAGCATTACCAGTTGCTAAATGAAAATTTGGCCAACGGCTCCCAGCATAAGTAAGCCGGAATTTTGCCAAGGTATTTATACACCAATAGTAGTTTAAAAAAAAAGAAAAAAAAAAGAGAGAATTCAGAGCATAGCAGGGGCTGGGTCTGTCTTCAACCCCTGGAATAGTTTTGGCCAGAGCTAATTTTGTAGCAGAGTGATATAGGACTGTGTACAGAGCTTCTCTGGGGGAAAATAAAAACAGTCTTATTACACTACTAATAAAAATGTCTGTTTCTATGTACACAGATCTTAGAATCTCTTCCAGTACAAAATGAGCTCTGCTTTTGTGTCATCACTTACAACACTCGACTCTGACAGTCAGCAAATAGCTGACTGGGATCTGCACAGCCTGCTTCTGTAATTATATTTGAGAGACTAAACGGCTGGATTTAGCGACAGAATTTTTGAGAATATTTTAAGAATCATACTGGCTAATCCAGACATCCATCTCTATAATCCCATAAACAGTGTGGGCTATCATGCCAGAAAGAGTCCCTGATTTCCATACCAGCCCTGCAGCAATAGGGAAGGTACTAAATATTCTTCTCTCTCTTCACTCATTTCCCTTTGACGATGTTTTTAAAATGCAGTCCTGCAAATATGTCGAACTCTGAGTTTTGTCAGGACAGCTGTTAATCGTGTGGCAACGATGCATTTTCTGATGGATGTTTCTGTTATTATAACTGAAGTTTTGTCTCTTGAAATTAAGAAACAGTAATTAAAGTATTTAGTGCCGTGGGCTGATAGAATTGTTTTGACACTGGTTCTTAACAAAAATTGAAGTACTCCATCTTCCTTCCCAGCACTGTCTTACACAGGGGTTTCAGAAAAATAATTAAGAAATGTAATTCATCTGGGACTATGGTTTGCTTGCATTTGAGGTGAGTTTTAAGGGTGAAGAAACATCGGCCACCTTTTAAAAAGTAGTGTCTGTGAAGAAAATAGAGAAGAAAGAGAATATTTACAAGATGTCGTAAACAAACAACCATATAAAGGCAGAAAATACACCAAGGAAGATTTTTGTTTGTTCATGTCATGAAACATGGAGTGTCCTTATGAAAAGCAGTAAGAAGTGGACTAATGGAATAACCGTACAGCGGCAGGTTGGAGATAATCCTTCAGTCTCTGGTCTGTTGTGGATTCCCTTCATGATCATGACAAATGGCAGAACTCTGCCCTACTTTTTCCATTGCAAGGGAGACTAGCATTAAGATGCTGCAGGGCTTAACTCTTTCCTATGTGTACAGTTCTACACAAGCAGGTGTATGTATGTATGTAGGTACAGTATTTTGAGATGGATCAGAAGTGTATGAATGAGAATAAAATGTCAGCTAGAGTGCCAGGGCTGCTTGATGTATGTGATGCAGGCTGTGGTAGCAAGTGTACACTTCTGAAGAACAAGGAAAGTCCTCCTTCCTGGATCCATTTTGTTTCCCCCTCTCAAAAATAGCAGGAATGGAGCTACTAAACTGTAGCAGCCTTCCCTGGAGGCACCACTGAATGAAACCTCTGGGACAGCAGAGATACCTTACGTATCTGGTTCTTTGATGTCTTTTCATGCTGCTTGGCAAAAAGAAACTGTACATGGGACTGGCTGGGCTGCCACCTCCCATAGGGAAGGGAATAACCCCGGGGTGGAAGAAGCAATGAGCAGCATAACACTGCAGGAACATCCATTGCTCAGTATGTCCAAACTGTCAACTTCAAGGTGCAAGACACTGAGCTGTCTTCATTTCCCCTAGAAAAACATTTAGGAAGTGGCACATTTAATTGTCCCATTCCTTCAAAAAGACTGGGCTATTTAATAACAGTCTTAATGAAAGGGAGTTTAATCCAGAAAATCCTCTTCTTTCAGGACGCTACATATTGGCTGGTCTTAAGTGCACATCTAAGTGCCCATCTTGAATCTGGTGCTGCCAGATCGGAAACAGCAGGAAAGAAAAGAGCAAATGGTTTTGAGCATGGAGCAGAATCAAAGAAATAATCATCATGGTCCTGTGCTAGAGATAGTGTTGGAGGTGGGGGGTTAGCAAAATGATAACCATGAAAATAACAGGCTCTGGGTCTTGTGAGCTGAGATGAGGTGACAGAGATGT
Source organism: Chloroceryle amazona (assembly GCA_027560015.1). Lineage (NCBI taxonomy): Eukaryota > Metazoa > Chordata > Aves > Coraciiformes > Cerylidae > Chloroceryle > Chloroceryle amazona. The sequence continues at coordinate 24,902 of JANHFX010022031.1, read as the reverse complement.
ATAAAGATACAACTGGGGTGTTAGATACATGGCACATGGAGGATCTGTCATTTCAGGAGAAGCTGTCAGGCTGAAAGCTTTGGATGGGGCTTTTATTTTTTTAGTTCAGAGCTTGTGGATATAATTATGACAATTTAAATAAAAGTCAAGGCCCTTGTTCAATTTAATGTTTCTTGACAGGAGGATTTGGGAGCATTTGGTGTGTCAGAGCAGCAGGAGAGATCTGTAGCATGAGCTGCTGCTTGTGTACAGGTAATAACCAGATCTGCCAGTGGGAGGGCTGTGCCCAGAGCAGGGGACCTCAGTTAGCAATGTCAGTCCCCCAGATCCAGAGCTTGGTTTCTGAAGAAACACATGGGCTTTCCAGTGAAAAATTTTTCTCAGTATTTCTGAGCACTTACTTTCAGAGCTATATCCCACTAAATATTGGCAGCCCTGGAAACCTTGCCAGCTCCTTAAGAGCGGTCCTGTAAACATCACCACCACTGGGATTTTAGGAGTCCATTGGGCTGAGTGTTGAACTCAATCCTGTCAGAAGCCAAGATGAGCCACTGTCACCTACCAAAAGTGGGTCTTATTCCTTGGTGGGTTTCCTCTTGCTGCCACAGGTTTTGACAACCAGAAGAAGTGAGTAGAGAGGGTGTCTGCAGGTTTCCTCTCTGCTCCACTGCTGAATGGTGCTCAGAACTTCTCAAGAATAGCTCCAGTATCAAGAGAATGTGGTGACCAAGTCTAAATTGTCCTGTCCCCTGTGGGGAAAATCCAGGCTTGAGATGTTAAGGGAGTTTGTACCCTCGTAAGAGTCATCTTCTTTCTTAGTATGAACTAAACCAAATATATCTTCTAAATTGTTGAGGGGTGGAAGACTGTTTGTTTGTGTTTTTTTTTTTTTTACTGGGATGCAAGTTTTCTGGTAGCAGTGGAAAGGAGGTATCTGAAATAGAGGAGTTTGGTCAAGTTTAGGGAAAACAACTACAATACAAACTCCTATTGTCCTAAGCCATTCAGAGCCATAAGTGGAATAAATCATTCAAGTGCATAGTGTGTTTTGAATATGACCATAATCAAAGCAATGAGCAGCTGCACACCCTGGGAATTCATTTGGAACACATCTACATAAGTACCTCAACATAAAATTAAGACCTAACTCTGGGCCCACAAGAGAGAAAATTCTGGCTTGTAGTCTGCCTACACACACTCAAATTAATACATAATACATCAAGTTTCTTCCTCTCTCTGCATGTCCCTTTCTCACACACACACATGCATGCATGCAGCTGAACTCCCACACGAGTTCTGCAGGGAAATTACAGCCTGCTCATGTCACTCCCTTTTTTGTCACTGAAATAGTACCATAGGTACGGAAAGTGCTCTCTCTGTGCAGTGCCAAACTTTTTCTAGATTAGGAAGTTCTTATTTTGATAATACATAAATTAGATTTTTCAATATAAATCAAGTAATCAGTTGGGTTTTTTCTTCAAAAAACTGGATTGCAGCAACACAAGTCATAAATTGTATCTTTCATGTTGGCAGATCTTTGGGAACTAGGCATGAAGAACCAAACTTTTTGTTGTCAGGTCACATTAACTCCAGGATTTCTCATAGGCAAATTGTGTCTTGAATGCTCTGCATGAGTAACAAAAAAAGGCCTTTCTACATGTAAAGCATCAGCTCCCATTAAGCAGAAGAAATAAACCATTGCATGAAAAAAAAATATAAAATGGGAGCATGGGACTTATGAATAAACAGAACAGCTTTAGAAACATCACTCAGAGCATGGCAAACAGCAGTAACACACTCAGATTTGTACCTCTGATCCTGCAAAACCAATGCAAGTGGCCTCCTCTCTGTGTTGAAAAGGGAGCACAGCTCATGGCTTATTATCAGTGGTGGTGAGAGGGATGTTTAATGTTGTGAATCTTCAGGGAGTCCCAGTGGTGGAGGTGAGCAAGGGCCAAGAACAAGCATTTGCCACAATGCTCAGCAGGAGCCAGGGCAGGCGGCTGACAAGGGATAGAGGTGGAAAGATCAGAGGTAGGTAACAGTGTAGAAAGCATACAGAGATGGGTTTTGAGAAAAGATTATCATTGTAAACCAGAGATGCCTAATTTTAAACTGAGAGCTATGACTGTATGTCCAGCAGCACAGAGCAATGGCTTAAAAAAAAGCTTTCTTCAGTATTTCATGAGGAAACTTGATGCAAATACTCCTACTTCACTCCAGTTCTCTTTGCATTATGGCAGGGATGAGGAAAGTTACAGCCAGCACATCCCTCCATCTGAATACAATACATTGCTGTAGAACTTTAAGAAGCTTGTTAATTGGCTGCAGCCTCATCCATAAGCCTGCAAAATATCACCATGTCTTAATACTAGCAGAGCTGCAGTACTTGCTGCCATTATACCGTAAAATGGAAGACTTTCCCTTCAAGAGAAGGTGTCAGCTACTGCCCACTAGGTGTGCAGTATGGAAAATTACACTGCTGCAGATGATAGGGAAGTCGTAATGATTCAGGCCCAAATTAAGTTGTCTTGACCCTTAAACAAAATTAATAGAAACACCAAGAAACATCCTGTGGGAGTTGGTTTGTCTTTTTCTCTTCACAAGGAATATAATCCCAACAGTTTCTTGATCTCAGAGTTTATTGTGGCTTCTCTCTATCAAATGGATAGATGAATGTTGGTGAATCTTTACTTATTTCAGCCTCCAGGCAGGTATTTCTATCCTCAGCTCTGTGCCCAATGGTTATGGTTAATAGCTAGGCTAGAGAAACTGGAGAGTGATACCAGCATTGCCAGGCAAACCATATTAGTGTTGACTTGTAAATCTCAGATACTCGACTCCTACAACAACACACGGGAAATTCATGAAGCACAAGGTTTTGGACATAGAAAATACCTGACTTCACCATTGCTCTTCACATAGTAATATGGCATGGTTGTCCCAACCTTTCCTCCACGACATTTGAAGGCACCACCAGAATATCACCAGAAAGTGAAACTTTAACTGCAAAGAGATCTCAGCAATGTTGTCAGGTCTCCATGGAAGACATTTCTTTGGCCTTGTAAATTGGAAAATGACAGCATTTAAACATTTGTGTGCAGATGAAAAATGAGAATCAGTTAGTACAGTTCAGACTCACTGCAGCCAAATTAACTAGAAAATGAAATATTTTAAGAAGCATCCCATGGTAAGTGAATTTGAATTAGCTGCAAACATGGATGATTTTCTTCCAGTCACCAGGCCACACAGAATAGCTGCTTGGATTTAATTCCTCCTTTATATCATATGCGTTTTTCCTTTATTTCCTGGCATAGATAGATGTGTGATTAAACTATCACTTCTGATATCCCAAAAAGCTGAGGAAAGGAGATTAAACTATAAATCATAAAAATCCTCCTTTCTACTTATTTGTGAGTTTTAGACAGCTTTATTTTTTTTTCTCTTGTGATTACAGCAAATTTGTAATAGAGATAAGATATAAAGTGTTATAGGTATTTTTTTAGAGTCCTGGATTTATGAGATCTGTTTATAGGGATAATTTTGATAACAAATGCAAAGTCATTTATGTTTTTTTCTCCTTGTTCTGAAGCTGTTAGTTTAAAATACCACTTAAATTCATTACTTTTGTTCGCTAACAGAAGTGAAAAGATGGCTTCCCACTGAGCTGGTCACTGTCATTTTTCATTTTGCTTTTTTAAAGCAGGATATCCCCAAGTTCAATCTCTGCTGCTGTCTGCTGCAGCTACCCCCAGTCAAAGACCCAGGCAGCACTGGGAACCCCTGGGTGTTGATGGTTGTTGAACTACACCTCTGTAGATCCAGAACTGTCCCTCACAGCAGAGAGACCTGTATACACAGTGGTGGTGCTGGCAGCTCCACACCACCTCTCTCTGCAGGTGTGCCCTGTGTCTACTGGCTGCACTGGAATGACAATTTCAGTGAACGATCCTGCCATATGCAGAGAGACTTTGCTGTCTGATCCTCTGTGGCTCACTGGGAGGTCATGGAGGATAAGCCTGAACATCTGTGCTCTTGGGCCCCAGTCCAAAAGGATGGACTTGCCATGAGTTCAGGAGGATTTGAACAGAGATCTGGACCAGCTTAGGACAGATCAGCAAATAGACACAGGGTAAATACAAACCAGGAGAATGACACCTGACACGTACATGAGTCACTTCATCTGCTGCTGAATTAGAGGCACAGAAACTCCAATAGCTCTGCTGTGCCTGATTAACTTTACAGGGTGAAATCGTACAGCCTTCTTGACTTCCAGGAGTAGTTCAGAATAGCAGTCAGGTGTGTTTGCTTCCAGGTTTCTCACTGCCCACATCCAAACTGTGAGGCAGGTGGGTGTGCAGTCTCCAGATGGGGCCCTGGTGGAAGCAGGCACAAATGCAGTTAGTGCATCCTCACCAGCCAGGAAAAGCTCTTGGTCAGCCAGTTCAGACATCATTGTGGACTAGACATCTCATGTCCCACATAGTCTAATTGTGGCACCATGAATGAAAAGAAAAAATACAGCATCAGATGGGGAGGAAATACTTTCTACAATGCTATGTGCCAACCAACAGAAGCCAGTAATTAGCTAATAGATTCTGCTACCAGCTTCCTCCTCCACTGCCGAGCAGCTAGAGAGGACTCCATGTAGACTTTCTATCCACACATTTCTTTTCTAACAGTTTCAGTAAAACTGGGAGTACAGTATTTCTGAGGAGGAGCACTATTCTGACCTGATGACCAGGCATTAGCAGATCTGATGAAAATAGTATAGGGACCAGGAGAGATACATATGTGCATATGTACATCCCTGAAGTGGTTTGCCTTAACTAAGCTGGAGAGGGTAACTGTCATTTCAACAGCTTGTAGAAAGGTATGAGAGTGCATGCCCAATGAACCATCCAAACTGAATGAATAATTCAGAGTATCACTTATATCACTCGCTTTGCTTGTTTTACCTGTGAGTAAACTTCGAGTATTTTTTGAGGTGGGCTGCAGCCTCAAAAACATTTATACAGTCACTTCTCTTTTAACTCTTTTTAACCCTGAAATCAAGGGATTACTCACAGCTGTACAATGGGCAGGATGAGGGTGTGAAAGGACAAGGGGTAATGGTTTTAAATTAGAAAGGAATGGATTTATATTAGAAAGAGGGTGGAAATTCTTTATCATGAGAGTGGTAGAACACTGGAACAGATTGCCCAGGGAGGTGGCTGAGGCCCCATCGCTGGAGATATTCAAGGTGGGGCTTGACAGAGCTCTGAGCAACCTGCTCTAGTTGAGGATGTCCCTGCTCTCAGCAGGGGGTTTGGACCAGATGACCTCTGGAGGTCCCTTCCAACCCAGACATTTCTATGTTTCTATGATTCTAAAGGGCATGCTGGCTCAGAACCCTTAGTTATAAAATAATGATGAAGCCTGTTGGTTACCAGAGCTTTGTTTGCAATGGTTATTCAGGATTTGTTCAATTAGACCCTGAGGATAGGTACTCTCAGGACCCTGTGAGTTGGAAGCTCAGTTCAGCGCCATTAATAGATTGCAATAACTGTAATCATTGTAGTAACTGTAACACAATTGCAGATACCAGTATCCTTCCTCTTACATTTTGTTACTCTTGCATCTTGCCCTTGGCCAGATGAGGTGGTCTCTGGACTACTCTAGGCCTTGGTGGAGATGCAGAACAAGCACTGGGGCATGTACAAAGGTCTCCCAATAGAGGGGTGCACACCCACCCACTGAGAGCTGAAAACAAGCCTGGATGAGGACACAGGGGTCTCAAATCTGGCACTTGACTGCAGCATCTTGACTGGACTGCTCTGGAGTGAGATTCTGTGTGACAGAGAAAATATATACCAAAGTACACCAATTTGTCTGGTGGAGCCACTTTGATTTGTAGTGAGTACCCAGAAAGAACTGTGTTGTTGTGCTGGAGTACTTTCTAATTATGTAATAGTTACACTTCCTGATACTTGTATTTATCATTAAATCCATAATCGGCACTTTCCCCACATGTTTGAGAATCTCTCCCATGTTAATACAATATAATTAAAATAACTCCTGTTTCAACAGTATCTGCATTAAAAAGGAACACCAAAGAGACCATAATAGGTGAAGAGAGGTTAATAATAGGTCATGTGGTTAATCTTCCAGTTACAAGGGCAAACACTAATTAAAGGACTGGGAAGGGAAAGGGCAGCCTGATTGCATTGTGATTATGGTGACCTTGTTAAGGAGTAATCCAAGTCAAGATGGGGGCCTCAGTAAATAAAGATAATAACATACATCCCTTAGCAGCTCCCAGTGAACATCAGCTGAATGCTGAGAACAGCATTACCCACTCTGCAGCCTGGGCTGTGAGGACAGAGTCTGAGCTGTGCTGTCCTCCAGCCCCGGCTCAGCACAGCAGGATTGCTGGCTCCTCATGCTGCTCACTGAGAAAAACAAAAACACCAGCTACTGATAACAAATATATCATGTTGACTTCTAAAGGGTTCTGCAGTACGCTGTGCTACAAATCACAACCAACTCCAATGTGTTTGAGCATCGGAGATGTGGCAGAGCACCGCGATTCACCATTTTGTCAATGGCTTAGAGGGAATTCCCAGGGAGTTGCAAAAATAGTGGTTACCATCTAGACTGAAAAATGGTAAAAACCCAGGCTCTTTTCTGCTCTTTTTTTTTAACCCTCACTATAAACTGCTGCCCAGCAAAACATATCCTACAGATTATAACAGTTTCATTATCCCAGCAGAGAACTTGCTGTCTGTACTGCAAACTGGTCCATAGAGAAATTACCAGGCTCCCAAATTTAATTAGGGCAGGACTCAGACAGGGAACACAGGGAGGTTAACACAGATGTCTGTATGTCCCATCATTCTCACATCCTCTAATAAACAGGCATTTGGGGAACAGTGTAAGTCAGTACTGGAAGCACACAGTTCTGCATTTTAGATGTGAGGCTGGTGCTTGCTAAACACTCATAAAGCCACTTGGATCATTGGTACAGAAAGTCTTTTATTACTCTTGATGATTTTGTACATTTATTGAGGACGGGGTTAATATGAAAAGCAGTGTCTCCAGGCACAGCAGGAATATATAGAGCTCCTTAGTCTGGCAAAATGTTGACTGGAGCAGGGCAAGAGCAATGACTGGGGCTGTTCAAGCTCTCTTAATTTCTGGTTTTAAAAAGTGTGTAAAAATATTTTCTACTTTGGGTATTAAAAAAAACAAAACAACAAAACCAAAACAAAACAAACAGACCAAAACAAAACAAAACACCCCAAACCTACATTTGTTTTTACCTAAATCTGTATTTCGTTAAATTTAATTGACATGGTAACTACCACACGCACAAGGAAACCATTCCTCTGGGTTTAGTTACGCCTATAAATAAACTTGTGGCTTGCCCACATAAAGACCTGCTCTTGTGTGTCCAGAAGGTACCAGGGCATCTCTTCAGCTACCTGAAATGATGGTTTGAGAGCTTGCTGTGCTGGGGGGTTTGGAAGACCACAGGCCACCAGCTAATGTTGCCAGAAAGGGGAAGAGTGTAGGAAGAGCACTGGAACCCTGAAGGTGCGGAGGAAATCTGTGCCAGCTGTTTCTGTTGTAGATGTGTGTGTGCAAAAAATGCAAAAAGCAATTAAACTTTGATGTTTTTCTCTGAAATTCCACTCATGGGGGTTTCCTATTTAACATCAAAATAAACTCCAATTAATTTGTTCCATTCAAGCCACCCTACATGTTGTATTGCAGGTGCTGATAAAAAGCAATTTCACAGTGATCACAGAAAACCAAAATATGTTTACAAGGCTATTCCACTAGCTCCTGTTCTACCTTCTGCAGTTCAAATTACCTTTGATATGTCCATATGGATGTCTGAGAAAGCCAAAACAAGTGTATTAAGGATAGTAATTTTATATTAATGCCATTTCTTTCTACTGTTAATTATACCAGGTTAGAATATCCTGGGAGCAGCAATGAGTTTGCAGGAGAAAGGATCAGAGATCTGATGACTTTCCACGTGTGAATTTTTAGTCCCCCCAGGCTGAAAAGGCAGCTGAGTGGGGAGAAGCAGTGGGTTTGGTCCCTAAGCCTCCAAATATTGTCAAAATCCATAACAAAGCTATGATATAGCAACCAAGAAGTGGATAAGACCCCAAAGTCCTGTCTCTTTCAGACATATGCAGTCCCATTCATAAGTGGCCCAAACTCTGGGCTTGCTCACCTCTGCAGCAGAGTAACTCCTGCAAGTGTCTGGGGAGAGGAGGAGGGAGGGGAAGGGCACAGCGAATTCCCAAGAGCCAGGTTGCTGCAGGAGACTGCTGTCACCTTGGGTGAATGTCACTCTTTCTTCAGTGATAGTCACATTTTACAAGTTTTCGAAAAGCTCATTTTGCAGAGATGGCTAAATTGAACCTCAGACCTGGAAGAAGGGCTCAAATATACTATTGCGGACCTTACCAGCTTTGAATTACTTCTTATTTGAGGGCTTATGTGATTGTATCTAATAAAACCTAACTGTTTATTCCTTGCTATAAATCAAGGATTTTGTCAGGGTTGCTAAGGGATACTATTCATTGTCTTTTTTTTATTTGAAGGCTCAATAGTAAATAGTTCTCCCTGGAAGCAACTTAATCTGTGATTTTTCTTTGTAGAGGACGGTATTCTTAACCCAGCTCTTGCTGCCACTCAGTCCTTCTGTTGCTCCCTGAGGTTTAAGCATGACAAAAGGAAGACAAAGGCTGTGATTTTTCCATTAGTTACATGCTGTAAAAACCCTCTCTATTTGAAACATGTTTTGAGAAAACGAAAAACAAGAGGATTATTCAGTGTAGAAAGGATACAGTTGATCACCATGCCTTTAAAGCACATTTTCTATTTTTAGTGCTAACATCCCTAATGAAAGCTCTGATAGTACCAGTGGGTTTACCCAGGGTTCTGGTGTATTAAAACAATCATAAGGCTCATCATAGCTATGAAAGCAATGATGAGTCTAGAGAAGCAAGCTGTGATGTGCTATCTAAACAATGACAAAATGAGAAATATGATTTAGAGAAGTTCTTTGGCAAGTGGAAATATTTATTCTCTGCACTCTAGAGAGTAAATACCATGATATATCCAATCCTCTAGCTTCTCTTCAAAGGATTTAGAAGTCTGGCCTTGGTAACCTTGCAAGTGGATGTTGTGCCATGTTGGAGAATAGAGGAACATTGTGGAACTTTTGAATACCTGCTAATATTTTTGTCTGATGCCCAAAGCACAAGCAGTTCAGAATAGTCGATACAATTTCCAGTGAGCCTACTAGCTGTTGTAAATACATCCATCCCCACTGTTAGCCCTCTATATTGGACCGAGAACTTGGTGGCATCTTGAAGCTCACTTCTATCCGCTTTGTTGTAATTCCAAACTATCTGACTCTCTAGAAGGTCTGTGGACTGGTGTTAGGATGCCCTGTCCATCCACTCTGCTGGACATGGAAAGGTCCACGTGTACCGGAGAGGACTCTGGGAGGTGAGATTGGAGGTGAAACAAAGGAGACATACAGAAGATGTTGTAGATTAAGGCTGGAAGGGAAACAGTGCATGAGGTTTTGAAAATTGTAACCAACCTGAAAAAGAATAAAAGATCTTATTTACTCATCTTCAGCTAGAGAAATAAATGGACTTGGTCACTTGGAACATTTTATCTTTTTCCATTTTGAAAACTGACAAAAAATTATTTTCTGAAAAAAATAGGCTTTTTTCTTTGTAAAGCCCAGATATAGGATATTTAACAAGTGTAGATAGAACCTTTTTGTGAGTTGGAGGCAGCATACACATTCGGCACACATTCAGGCTCGGGTCCCTAAGCAGATGAGTGTATGTTTGGCATTGCTTTTCTTGATCAGCCTCAACTGAGACTCTGATATGGCCTGAGGGTATTCTGGGATTTGCTTTCATTCACCAGGTGCCCTTTCAGCAGAGCTGAGCCCGCAAAGAAAGGACAGATGCAAGTCACCTCGGATGAGTTTATGGACTTGGTCTTGGTGCAAGTGTCCTGTCATTACTGAGCTTTAAAAGTGACAAGAATTTGGTCTGTTCCTTCCATGGCACGTAGACATTCAACTTCAGCCAGGACTGCAGTATGTGTGGGAAGAGCTCCTTCTGAGCATGTGAGTTCATTTTCTTTTCTATTGATGCTGGTGGGGGAAGCAGTGGGAGAAATAGAGGGGAGGAGTCCCCCTCTTGTTTGATCTCCACAACGGTGGCATTACTCAATATTTGCACAAAGTGCTTTTCACTGATTGAGTTTTTATTTATTAGGATGTATGTACTTAGGCAGACTGTACCTCAGAGGGACTTGAATGAATTAATCAACACACACTCTGTACCACTGATCAAATGCAGGATAGCAACAGATGGCCACATGCTGGCAATTTCCTGGCAGATGGGTCCCATCCACCATCTTTCACTTATCCAATTTAAGGCTGAAAACCACAAGCAAACTAATTGAAAAATAGCATTACATATACACACAAACCCTCTTTTTCTTCTTTCTTTCCCTTCACACCAATTGAATAATAAGTAGTACCCACTGAATTATCAGAGCCACACCACTTGCATGGAGACTAATAAAAGCATAGCTTTGATCTGTTTTGACAAACACAAGTACAACTTTCAGGTATTTAATAATTACATTAGTCAAAATCACTGATTATGACATGCGGCAGCATGTTATTTAGAGAAAGGGAAACAGGTGTTCACGTCACCAGGGTGGCTTCTAATGCAACCAGGGTGTGAAGGTGTTTCCACCCTCGTTTCTTCCCCTTCCACCATGGGAAAAGCAATCAACGAAAACATGGACCAAAGGGATCAGTGACCTGTGTCCAGGCTCAGTTAATTATTCCTTGTTAGAGAAGTATTATATACTGCCAACCATTTGCTCATACAATATTTGAAGAAGTTTTGTGAAATTATTGCCTATAATAATGTTCTTCACCATCCTGTTTGACTGATGAAGGTCATCTAACCAGGTGAGCAGCCCTAATCCATTTCAGTGCAAAGTGAAAGAGGGTTACTGAAAGAATGGGTTTCAGCTACCGTGCTTTCTGCTGAAATGGTCTAGGCATTGTTGCATGGTCACTTTGTGTGTTGCAGCTGAAGGGTGTTATCTTCTGAAGAAGTTACAGTTTTCCTCTGGTGAACATCCACCTATAGCTTAGTGTTACTGAGTTCTTACAATGAATCAAGTCCTGATAGATACTGTGCAAAGACACAAATGTCTGACTAAAGAGTTTTTCATCTAAGTAAGAAAGAAGAGACAGTAGCTGGAGACAGACAGACTGACTAGGAGGAAAGAGAGAAAGCAAGAAAAAAGGAGACAATGTTGGTCAGGATGGCGGCTAATAGTCTCAGCATCTCGTCAGACTGACTGATGTCAAGCTGAGAACTTTGGCAAAAGGCCATCCTAGTTCAGCAGTGGAAGGAAAGCAGCAACTGGAAATAAATAAGCACTATATAATAAATGGAGGGGAAAAAAAGGAAAGTAGATAGCAATCAATATAAATGAGAAGTTAATGAGGTATAGAAAAATTATAAAAGTATATAAAGGCACCAGAGAAAAATCCATCCCTAAGAAAAGCATGAAGAGGTTTAAAGAACGACTGCCAGGAAGAAGAGAAATGCAAGAACTGAGATAGGCCAGTTTTCAGAAGGAAGCTGGGAGCTGGGTAGTAATGGTCCAGAACAGATATAAATGTCCCATAAGCAACTTTGTTGTGTTATCAGGAGGAGAAGGAAGATGCACCTATATCACACATGCCAGGCAAATTTCGCTCTGCTGTAGGCTAAGCACTATCTAGTCAGGTGATCAATTAAATTATCAAATGTCTTATTAAAATATCACAAAACTACCAAGAAATATTTGCATCATGCAAAAAGTGCTAAAAGAGTAAGTTAAACTACCATTCAGTCATCAAAGCAATCTGATTTTCTTGTTAACCTGGCCCTACGCTAACAAATTCAGTTTTAAAATAGAAAGGTGCAAAATCTGAAACTTAGAAAGCAGATTAAACTGATATGGAACATGCAGAAACGATATACTGTAAAGCACTAATTCTGGCAAGTTTGTCAGATTCATGATGAAGAAGCTACTCAAATATAAGCAGAATCACATCCTGTACTCCAAAAGATGTCATGGCTCTAAGCTTGCAAATGCAATCTCTAGCTGCAAATACTAGTGAGTCTGTAACCTCTGTGGGCAGCCAGAAGAGATGGCATTTGGAGGAGGAGGATATGGTAGCTATGCAGATGGCAACCACAATTCCTTATAATGGGAGGTGGAAGTTCCAAAAAACCCTAAAAGCACTCAGGTGAAGATGTTAATATGGCAGCAAAGGAGACTGATCTGTCAGAAAAGTGGCAGATGAAACCAAGAAAAAACGTGAGGTCTTACAAAAAAAAGGCAAAACTTTAAAGCAATAAAGAAGATGGAGCCAAGGGAGGTGGAGAGAGATCCATCTTAAGTGAATGGCCAGAGAAATCACAGTTTGCAGAAGCACTGAGTAACTAATCAAGAGCACATAAGGGGACACTGAAGTTCCTGAGCTATGGTAATGGGAACTCAGCCAAGGGTTTGAGCTCCGTAGCTGGAAAGGCAAGGCTGTATGTGGGAGGTGCTCTGGAGAAGAGATGGGGAGACTGGGAGGGGAGGAAAAAGGATTGAAACAGGATGTTCAGGAGCTGAAAGAAGTGCCAGACAGGCCAGTTCCTGGCAAAATCTCGCTTTTGCTCCAACACCACCAGCAGACAAATTGCAGATGTTATAAGCACCAATGTTGGGCACCACGGTGTCCCAGCCCTTGAACTGCTATATGGATTTAGGTTTTCCTAGAAGAACTTTTTTAAATTTACATCTTCCATTAACTACCAGTGTACGTCAGAATACCTGAAACTTCAGCACTAAGTGACAAGACATAATCCACAGGGAGCCCATAAGTTAATGCAGTAAATTTTGCAACCATCCTTCCTCTCCTGGTGGAGATGCTGAGAAAGAAGGATCAGCATCAGCTGTCCCCATGACTACTACCTCATTCTGTCTTTGAAAAAGAAAAATCATCTGCAATGTTTCTGAAAGCGTCTTCTGTATTTCTTTGTCAGAGCAGCTTTGGGAAGATATAAATATGTATATACATATATATATATAAAGAATCTATTTTGCATGACAAGAAAGAAAAATGTCATTGAAAATGTTGTGCTTTTGTCATGTATTTAAATTTCTGTTCACAGTTTTAAAAGTTTGCTTTAGCTCTTTTTTTAGAAGGAATGAAAATGGAAACAGTTCCATCAAAACTTCCATGTCATTAAGAAGTCTTTTTTCTTAGCTGAAAAAGACTTATATGGTATTTTTGACTAGGATCCTTACAGAAACAAAACCAATATGAAAAGGAACATGAAAAAGAGGCTGCTTTAGCCATTCCACAGCATTCAGTATCAATCTCGAACACAGACAGATTCCCAGTTTGGGGTCATACCTCTTTAAGTGGGAGACTTCCTCCCTCCCTTCCACTCCTGAGAAATCTACTGTTCCTCTGCTGTCCATATCTGTGGGGAGCTGCGAGGAGCATGTTCCCACTGTGAGAAACAACCACTAACCCCCAAGTAATTGAGTAAATGTTCCTGAAGAAGTACAGATGAAAAGATGCAGAAGAAAGGGGTTACTCTGAGGCAGGGGAGGAATCAAAGCTGATGGGATGGAGGCAAGAGGGCACTGAGAGAGTTGGGATTGTTCATTCTGGAGAGGAGAAGGCTCTGGGGAGACCTTATTGTGGCCTTCAAGTACCTTAAAGGGGCCTATAGGAAAGTTGGGGAGGGACTTTTTAGGCTGTCGGGCAGTGATAGGACTAGAGGGAATGGATTAAAACTAGAGAGAGGTCGATTCA